>JANRMT010062834.1:63253076-63270361 GCA_026402145.1 Polypterus bichir lapradei | reverse complement strand
ATAATAATAATAATAATAATAATAATAATAATAATAATAATAATAATCTCAAACCCAATTATTCAGTTTAGACCATTCAGTTCAGTGCCATCTGGGTCCTGGGGCATATCCTGGCAGCACCAGGAGCAAAGTAAGAAAAAGCTTAAGGTAGCACAATAGTCCATTGCATGAATAATAATAATAATAATAATAATAATAATATAATAATAATAATAATAATAATAATAATAATAATAATCTTAAATCTACAGAATCCATTTCATGTTCATTTGGGGCTCAGAGACAATCCTGACAGAATTGGGCACAAAGTAAGAAACACCCTACACAGAGCAATAGTTCATCATATGAATAATAATAATAATAATAATAATAATAATACCATATTCTCAAAACCAGTTATTCAATTTAATCCATTCAGCTCACGGTCATCTTGGCTCCCAGAATCTATCTTGTCAGTTCCAGGCACAAGGAAAGAAACAGCCTTAGGTAGTACAATAGTCCAACATCATCATCATAATAATAATAATAGTAATATCCATCTATGAACCCAAATCTTTTGGGTCCTTGTGGAGCACCAACTCTATTCCTGTGCAACACAGGATGCCAGTCCACCAAAGTGCCAGCTCCAGCTCTCCTTTATGCTGTTTACTAATCAGCCCATTTGGGAGGAAAGCCCAGACAAACAGAGGGAGAATGTGCAGACCCCACTCCACACTGACTGGGTGGGCAGCAGTATACAAGCCCAGTCCCTTTACCACTGCACCACGGTGCCACCCTGGCACAATGCCAGTGTAATTTAAAGTTGGCTTTACAGGATTAAGAAACACCTCAGTGGTAACAGCCGTCTTACACACTAAATAAGAGCTGACTGACTGACTTGAGGTGCCCATTTATGTGATTGCAGTGCCACCTTGTGGCCAGTAACAAATAATTCTAATGTCTTTACAAGGCTTGGATGTTTGAAGGATTCCTGAAGTACCGAATACAGTCCTGCGTTCCATTCAGAAAATCGGGGTGGGAGGTGCCCACTACATGAATGAGCAGGTCTCTGATATCTGTGTGCTTATGTGCAGTGTGTATGTGTTATGCCTTGCTAGTTTTCAGGTGTACTGTTTACTACTTTTAGTTCTGTGCCAACGCCCTGGGCTGGTCTTTGGGCAGGTGTGCCCCCATAAGAAGACAGCTGGTTAAACAGTGAGGTGAAGTGACTCCTCCTGACTAATTAACTGCTGGTTAGCCACTGCTTGGTTTCTTATTTTTGCGTCACTTTTTTATATTTGACGAGCATGGCACACCGACGATACAAGTTCCTTATGAGGACCTCACTGTACTTTGATCCTAAAAACCCTTTTCATTTTTTGTTTTGCTTTTTAATTATTTTCTTTTTTTTCTCTTTTTTTAATATTTGTTTTGTGTCAGAGTGCCACCTAGTAGTTAGTCTGACCTCTAAAGCATATCATGGAAGGTCCTGTCACTTATAGGCATGTGAAAAGCTAAGCATGACATGTTTGTTTGTTTGTTTGTTTGTTTTTTTTTCCTTTTATTAAGCATATTCAGACATATCAGGATTTGATCTAAGCCATTTATATAAAGACAATGTAACTGAAAAGAAAAAAATAACCAATGAAATTTTAACGATATTTATTCAGTGAAAAGTTAGCAAAGATGTGCCATTCCCTCTGTGGAAAAAAGTAATCCCCCCCGGCTCTAATAGCTGGCATTGCCACATCAATGTCTAGTGGTCTCGAACATCAACTGGGTAAAAGTTTTTATTCCCACTCCTCCATGCAGAATTCTCTCAGCTGTGGGATGTTTGAGGGGTGTCTTGTGTGCACAAACCCCAAGGAGATCTGGGCTTTGACTTGGCCATTCCAGGACCCTCCATTTGCTCCTTTTGGTCCATCCCTTGATGGATTTACTGGTGAGAGTTGTGGGGGTCACTTTCATGTTACAAGGTTCAGTGTTCAGCTGAGCTTTAGTTTTCTAACAGAGGCTCTCACGTCATCCTCAAGCGCCATCTGGTACGATGAAGAACTCCTAGTGGGTTTTATGGTGGTGACCTTCCAGGCCCTGATGTAGCAAAGCAGCCCCAAACTACAGCACCTCCACCGCCAATGCTTGACAGTTGTACTCAGGTTCTTCTGGACAAATGCTGTCTTTGGCTTCCACCAGAAATGTCTGCTGGTCCTGTGGACATCTAACTCTCTCTTTGCATTCTAGAACCCTCCATTTCTCTATTTTCTTGTAATGCCTTTTGGATTTACTGGTGAGATGGCCTTACATCATCCTCAATCTCCTTCTTGCATGATGAAGAACTACTAGTGGGTTTTATGGTGGTGAGCTGCCAGGCCCTGAAGTAGCAAAGCTGACCAAAACCCGAATATCTCCACTCCCATGCTTTATAGTTGCAGTCAGGTTCTTCTGAACAAATGCTGTCTTTGACTTCCACAAGAAATGTCTGCTGGTCCTGTGGACATCTAACTCTCCCTTTACCTTGTCAGCTCTAAGCACATTGGTCCATAAGTCCTGTTCATTCCAGAACTTTCCATTTCCTTAAATAGCCTGGTGGGTTTACTGGTCATTTACTTCTGACAGATGGTTTCACATTGTCCTCAAGTTCCCTCTGGTATGATGAAGAACTCCTAGTGGGTCTTATGGTGGTAGGCCTCCAGGCCCTGATGTAGCAAAGCAGCCCCAAACTACAACATCTCCACCACCATGCTTCACAGTTGCAGTCAGGTTCTTCTGGACAAATGCTGTCTTTGGCTTCTACCAGAAATGTCTTCTGGTCCTGTGGACGTCTAACTCTCTGTTTACCTTGTCTGCTCAGAACACATTGTTCCATAAGTCCTGTTCATTCCAGAAGCCTTGTTTCTTTATTTTTTTCTATTGCCTGGTGGATCTACTGGTGAGATGGTCTCACGTTGTCCTCAAGCACCCTCTGGTATGATGAAGAACTTCTAGTGGGTTTAATGGTGGTCGGCCTCCAGGCCCTGATGTGGCAAAGCAGCCCCAAAGCAGAACGTCTCCACTGCCATGCTTTACATTTACAATCAAGTTCCTCTGGAAAAATGCTGTCTTTGCCTTCCACCAGAAATGTATTCTGGTCCTGTGGACATCTAACTCTCCCTTTACCTTGTCTGCTCAAAGCACATTGCTCCATAAGTCCTATTCATTCCAAAACACCTCCATTTCTTTATTTTCTTCCATTGCCTGGTGGGTTTACTGGTCATTTACGTCTGATAGATGGTCTCATGTTGTCCTTAAGCACCCTCTGATATAATGATGAACTCTTAGTGGATTCTGTGGTTGTGAGCTGCCATTCCCTGATGCAGCAAAACAGTCCCAAACTACAGCGTCTCCACCACCATGCTTTACCATTGTAATCAGGTTCTTCTGGCCAAATGCTGTCTTTAGCTTCGACCAGAAATGTCTGCTGGTCCTGTGGACGTCTATCTCTCTCTTTGCCTTGTCTGCTCAGAGCACATCATTCCAACAGTCCCAGCCTAGGTATTCATGGGCAAACGTCAGTCTCTCCCTGGTGTTCTTTCTGGTTTCCTCCTGGGACATCTCTTCTCCTCATGGGAGATCTCCTGTGTGTAGCCTCTTTATAATGGTAGACTCCTGCACTTTGACGTCAACAGTGGCAAGAGCTCCCTGGGGGATCCTTCTTAGAGACCTCTTTACAAACCTTGTATTCTGCTCCTTGGGCTGAACTTGCTGGGGCTGCCTGAATTGTACGAGTCACCTGTTGTTTGAATGCTTCTCCACTTGTAGATGGTCATGCGAACAGTGGAATGGTTGATTTCCAGAAGTTTGGAAGGTCTTCTTGAAAAGCCCCTTTCCAGACTGTATCCTTCTGAAAACCTCAGGGAGCTCTTTTGACCTCACCATGCTGGTAGCCCACACTTGAAACCCAAGCAAATGTGTGAGAATTTCACCAGGATGAGTTCAGAGGAGGTTGTTCATCTGTTCTGCTGATTTGTACCTGCTTGTGATAAATGGAGGGGTGCACTTACTTTTTCCTCACACAAGATTTGCATTTATGTTTATTTTAAGCATACAGCAGACTACAAAATGTAAATGTGGCCTTCTCTTTGTTATATTAGATCACCTTTATCTGAAGAGTCTGTTAAAGTGAAGATCAAATCTCAACACATCCACATATGTTATAAAAGAAGAGAAATTCCATAAGGGTGTACATTATGATGATGATGATGATGATGATGATGAGCCACAGCATGAAGTTATGGGAAAGAGTAGTGGAAGCTCAATTAAGAAGGGAGGTGATGATTAGTGAGCAGCAGGATGGTTTCATGTGAAAAAAGAGCACCACAGATGAGATGTTTGCTCTGAGGGTGTTGATGGAGAAGTTAAGAGAAGGCCAGAAGGAGTTGCATTGCGTCTTTGTGGACCTGGAGAAAGAATATGACAGGGTGACTGAGAGGAGCTGTGGTATTGTATGAGGACTTCGGGTGTGGCAGAGAAGTACGTAAGAGTTGTACAGGATATGAACGAGGGGAGTGTGACCGTGGTGAGGTCTGCGGTAGGAGTGACGGAGGTGGGATTACATCAGGGATCGGCTCTGAGCCCTTTCTTATTAGCAATGGTGATGGACAGGCTGACAGACGAGATTAGACAGGAGTCCCTGTGGACTGTGATGTTTGCTGATGACATTGTGATCTGTAGCAAGAGTACCCTGGAGAGGTGGAGATATGAGAGGAGAGGAATGAAGGTCAGTAGGACCACCAGGACAGAATGCATGTGTGTGAATGAGAGGGAGGGCAGTGGAGTGGTGAGGATGAGGGAGTAGAGTTGGTGAAGGTGGATGAGTTTAAATACTTGGGATCAACAGTACAGAGTAATGGGGATTGTGGAAGAGACGTGAAGAAGAGAGTGCAGGCAGGGTGGAGTGGGTGGAGAAGAGCGTCAGGAGTGATTGGTGACAGACGGGTATTAGCAAGAGTGACAGGGAAAGTCTACAGGGCGGTAGTGAGACCAGCTGTGTTATATGGGCTGGAGACGGTGGCACAGGTGACAGAGCTGGAGGTGGCAGAGTTAAAGATGGGTGTGACGAGGATGGACAGGATTAGAAATGAGGACATTAGAGGGTCAGCTCAGGTGGGACAGTTGGAAGACAAAGTCAGCGAGACGAGATTGCGTTGGTTTGGACATGTGAGGAGGAAAGATGAGGGGTATAATGAGAGAAGGATGTTAAGGATGGAGCTGCCAGTTAAGAGGAGAAGAGGAAGGCCTAAGAGAAGGTTTATGGATGTGGTGAGACAGGACATGAAGGTGATGAGTGTGACAGAGCAAGATGACAAGGACAGGAAGAGATGATCCTCTGTGGTGACCCCTAACAGGGAGCAGCCAAAAGAAGAAGAGAAAGAAGAAGAATTCCATTAGGGTGTGCCTACAAGTTACTTGGTTGAACAGGGGACAAGTAGCGCCCAACCACATTTACTCTGGGGGCAAGGGGAGACCATGGTACTGCCTAACAGCTGCAACATCTTGCAATAGGAACTGAACTTTCAGGTCAACAATCTCCTAAACTGCTAAATTCTCCAAAAAAAAAAAAAAAAAACACCGTGATTCATAGGTCCCTCATGTTCTGCTGTCCACGACACTACCTGGTCACGTAATCCACCTGTCTGTGGTTGTTTGTTCATTGTTGTGTTCTGGTCTTTGGAAACTTCTTTGCAATTGTCTGTGAAAGTAATGTATTTTATTAGGGGAAAAAAAAAAAATTGATTTGGGTCTCCAAAGCACCAAAGCTTATAAGCCAGGGGTCCCCAACTCCAGTCCTGGTGGGTCGCAGTGGCAGCAGGCTTTCATTCTAACCATCTTCTTAATTAGAGTGACCAGTTGCTGCTAATTAACTTCTTTTGCCTTAGTTTTAATTCACTTGACTCCGCCCCCCTTTGTTTTTTTTTTTTTTTTCTTTAATTATCAGCCAAACAATAATGAGACACAAAGCGAGCCAAAACAACTGGTGTCCATCACACAATATCTCAAAATAAAGAAAGGTGAAGTTCTCAGTAAGGTTGTCCTCTCAGGTCATCAAAACATCCTGACGGTGTTCTTAGAGAAAAACAGAAAGTCAGCCATTTTGGAAATGTCTGCTGTGGCAGAGTGAGTGCAGCAACAAGCCATGGAATTAAATAACGGGCTTAATTAACAGCAAGAATCGGCTTCTCATTAAGAAACTGGTTGGAGTGAAATTGATTGGAGTTTTGAAGCCCCAGTTTAGCTGGTCATCTGTTGGCTCGTTTCACGTCTCATTTCTGTTTGGCTGCCATTTAAAGAAGAAATGAATCAATTCAGAGGACTGAATCCTTAGGAAACAGGGCTATTGAAATGAAGGGAAAGGAGTTAATTAGCAGCAAAAAATCAAAACTGATTAGGAAAAGGGTTAGAATGAAAACCAGCAGCCACTGAGGCCCACCAGTCCCGGAGTTGGACACCCCTGGGTTAACCCTTTTCTTAATTAGTGACCTGGTTTTGCTGCTAATTCACTTCTTTTGAATTCATTTTTATTTGACTTGCTCTGGAAGACTTAGATTACTTCAATGTTTATTTTTCTTTAATTAGTGGCCAAGCAATAGTAAGACTCAAAATGAGCCAAAACATGACCAGCAAACTGTGTCTGACATTATCTGACAATACAGTAAGGTGGGGGTCTCAGGCATGTTGATCTGCTCAGGACCCCAAAACATTTCAACAGTGCTCTCAAAAAAAGTGAAAATCCACAATTTCGGAAATGTCTGCTATGGGCCAACGAGAACAGCAACAAGCCGTGGAATTAAAGAATGAGTTTAATTAGCAATGAGACTTGGTGCCTCATTAAGCAACTGGTTGGAAATGGCAAATGTCATCCCATTAGTATAAAAAGGGTGACCGGGCAGATCCAAGCAACTATAGGCCAGTAAGCTTAATGAGTATCACAGGAAAATGAATGGAAGGAATTATTAAGGGCAGCACGGTGGTGCAGTGGGTAGCGCTGCTGCCTCACAGTTAGGAAACCCGGGTTCGTTTCCCAGGTCCTCCCTGCGTGTCTGCGTGGGTTTCCTCCCACAGTCCAATGACATGCAGGTTAGGTGCATTGGTGATTCTAAATTGTCTCTAGTGTGTGCTTGGTGTGTGTGTGCACCCAGTGGTGGACTGGCGCCCTGCCCAGGGTTTGTTTCCTGCCTTGCACCCTGTGTTTGCTGGGATTGGCTCCAGCAGACCATCCACCCGTAACCCTGTAGTTGGGATATAGCGGGTTGGATAATGGATGGATGGATATAAAGAACAAGCTGGTTAATGATAAAGATGATACCAAGATAGGTGGATCAGCAGATAATTTGGAATCCGTTATATCATCACAGAAAGACTTGGACAGCAGACAGGCTTAGGCAGATGACATTCAATGTCAGTAAATGTAAAGAATTACACATAGAACGTAAAAATGTTAGGTTTGAATGCACAATGGTCGGTTGGAAAATCGAGAGTCCACCTTATGAGAAGGATTAAGGAGTCATAGTGGACTCTAAGCTATCGACTGGCAGACAATGTTCAGCAGCCATTAAGGAGGCTAACAGAATGTCCGGTTATATAGCGCCTTGATGTGTAGAGTACAAGTCACAGGAGGTTCTGCTCAAGTCTTTATAACACACTGGTGAGGCCTCATCTGGAGTCCTGGGTGCAGTTTTGGTCTCCAGACTAAAAAAAGTACATAACAGCACTAGAGAAGGTCCAGAGAAGAGCAACTAGGCTGACTTCAGGGCTACAGGGGATGAGTTATGAGGAAAGATTAAAAGAGCTGAGCCTTTACAGGAGATGAAGAGTAAGAGGAGACCTGAATGAAGTGTTTAAAATTATGAAGGGAATTAGTCCAGTGGATCAAGACGGTGACTTTAAAATGAGTTACATAAAGAACCACAGGGGGACACAGTTGGAAACTTGTGAAGGGTACATTTCACACAAACATTAGGAAGTTTTTCTTTGCACAAAGAACGACAGACACTTGGAATAAGCGACCAAGTAGTGTGGTAGACAGTAAGACGTTAGGGACTTTCAAAACTTGACCTGATGTTTTTTTAGAAGAAATAAGTGGACAGGACTGGCGAGCTTTGTTGGGCTGAATGGCCTGTCCTCGTCCTGATTGTTCTAACCAGCCACCAGTTGATGTCCAGCTGAACTTGCCAGCACACAGCACTCTCCTAAAGTCTTTTCTGCTTCAGATTGTCCACACAACTCTTTGCCTGAGACCCTTATTTGGTGGCTTCTGGATTAGTGCATGTAAGAAGAAGCAAGAACCAAAAGAGAAGATTGGGGGTACCAGCAGAGTACCACGAGGGTCAGGGTATGCGCCGTACTGTAAGGAGAAAGCAAACCCAGGGATATTCAAATGTTATATTTGCTCTTGCAGACAAAATGAACAGAGGAGAAAGACCCCCAAGATAGCTCACAAAACGAACCTGAGTGCAGAAGAACCTGGAGAGGACATCTGAAAAACCACTTGTCTCACGTCACATTTCATTTCTGTTTGGGTGCCATTTAAGGAAAGAAATGAAGCAACTCAGAGGAACGATGAAGACATTCAGGGGAACAAATCTTATTAAAGAAAGTCAATTAAAATGAAAGGAAAAGGAGTTAATTAGCACCAAAAACCCATTAAGTCACCCATTAAGAATAGGGTTAGAATGAAATCCTGCAGTCACTGCGGCCCCCCCAGGACCAGAGTTGGAGACCCCTATTGTCGGCTTTAGTGATCCGTCACTGTTTGTTTGAGAAGTCCTTGGGGTTCATCTGTAGAGTGAAGGGCCCAACCTGATGTACAAATGACTCCTGTGGGTGCGAGAGTCCATCGCCTAAATCAGGGAGATGTGCTGCCTCCCCAAGCACTTCGTCAAAAGTCATCTTTAACAATCGTTATCCTCAGACATGTTTCTCACAACGTCTTGAGCTCTTCCTTGTGTTTTGTTGGTCGCCTTTCGGCTTCTTAATACCTTTCACTGTTTCTTTGTAACGGTTACGACTCAATCGACTGTAACTTTCAGAAAGCCTTTGACTCGGTCGTCCCACACTGAAGAATAATTCTGCAACTCGAAGCCCGTTGGCATCAGAGGTGACCTGCAACACTGTAGGGGTTAACAAGTAGGAGACAAAGAGGACAGATTAGAAGAGAATGGAGTGAGGCCATCTGTGGGGTCCGTTAGGATGGGGGTCTGTCCTCAGACCCCTTACTTTTTCTGATTTACATTAATGATGTTGACTCTGGTGTAGCTAGTAAGCTTGTCAAATTCACAGATGACACTAAAATTGACACTGAGGAGAAAGCAGAAAGAATTCAAGAAGATCTGGACAAGCTTCAGATCTCAGCGAATTCCAGGAAAATGGTTTAATGTAGAAAAGTGTAAAGTGCTACACGGGAACAAATGAAACATCAGTTATAAATACAAGATGGGGGACCCTGAGCTACAGGATGAGGTCTCTGAAAAGGATTGAAGGGTTTATGTTGACGTAACAGTTTTATCGACTAAGCAATGGGCAGAAGAGATCAAAAAGGCCAAGAAAATGTTAGGTTATATCATAAAAACCCTTGAATTTAATTCAAGGGATGTTACGCTCAGACTATATGATGTCTTAGAAAGATCTCATCTGGAGTCCTGTGGGCAGTTCTGGTCACCACAGTAGGATGGAAGGAAGGAAGCCTTGATTCTCATTGTACCCGTACGTTGTTAATTGTAAGACGGTGCAAAGGCAGATCTCTCTATATATATTATAAAATCCAAACGTCCGCCTCTCTGTCCGCTTTTCACAAGAGAACTACTTCACGGATTTAGATCAAATTTTTGTCAATAATTTGCTTGAACATTCCGGTTAATTTTTCGACTTCTTACATTGTGCCAAGTTTCATAGTTTGCTTGCGGTAACTGATTTATTCGTGCAAATTCGGGAGAGACGCGGCGGACCGAGGGGAGAGGAGCAGGGCCCTCCTCGCCACAGGTGGGTAGTAACAAGTTACATTTACTTGAGTAAGACACTCTCGATGGTTGAGCGGTAGAAGGTCAACAGCAGCTTTCCCTTTCATTTCCACTTTCTGGAGAAGTCCTGGGAAATGCAGTCACTGCTGGGACTTTCTGAGTGTTTGCTCTCCAGGACAGGTCCTCAGAGATGTGAGTTCCAAGGAGATGACCTTTTACCACCAGAAGGGCTGGCTCTGCTCTGTGGCTCCTGAGGTCAATGGCCATCTCTTTAAGCTCTGCGGGCGTTGAGTGAGAGATCGTTCCTGGTGTTCTGCACTTAGTCCCTGGATGCTGACTCATCTTCACCGGCGTTGAGACCTGCCACGGTGGAGTCATTAGCAAACTTGATGATAGTGTTGCTGGAGTAATTAGTTGTACAGTCGTAAGTGTACTGGGCAGAGAGAAGTGGGCTCAGCACACAGCCCTGAGGGGAGTCGGTGCTAAGTGTGAGGGTGGAGGAGCTCTGGGGGACCAAATTCTAACAGTTTGTGGGTAGCCAGTGAGGAAATCCTTTATCTAAGGGCAGACGGAGTCTGTAGCTTAGGGATTAGTATGCTAGGGATGATTGCATTAAACTTTGAGTTATAATCGATAAATAGCATCCTTATGTAACTCCCTCGGTGTTCCAGATGGCTCATCGTGGTATGGAGGGGCTGTATTGATGGCATCTTCCATGCATCTACTTGATGTGCAAGAAAACTGGTGAGGGTCGAAGGTGGGTGGCAGGCTGTCAAAATATTTCTGGTCTGTTGACGTCAACGCAATCGGCCCGTAGTCATTACAGTTATTGTCGACTGACCTTTTTAGGGACAGGGATGATAATAAGCGACTGCACCTGCTTGTCACATCCCTTGTGTTCTCTCCCACGCAGTTTGACAAAGTGACTCTTACTGACTTTAAGCCTCTCTGTTCATTCACTATTGTGTCCTAGTCTTGGGAAACTTGTTTGCACTTGTCTTTGAAAGAAATCCATCTTATTAGAAAGGGAAAAGAAAATCAAGATTGGTCTCCACGCTAAATCCAAAGCTGTAATCAGACGCAATCCATCACTGTTTACCTTGGAAAGTCCTTGGGGAGAAATCTGTAGCACAAGAGGGCTCCGATGTAATGTGCGGATCATCCCTGTAGATACAAGAGAAGACACACACACCTCTGGAGGGTTGGCAGATAAATTGTCCCTGTCGCGACTTCATCATTTAACAATTCAAATGCTAAGTGCATAGTATTGAAAAAAAAAAACGTTTTGCGTGGATCTCTGTCTTGGTTTTCAGAGGTGGCATTTCACAGCCTCATCACATGGGCCAAGATCACAATTCAAAAAGACCGAAACTACAGGGTGAACCAAAATGAAGTACCCCATTTGTCAAGGTAGAGGAAGCCGAGTGAGTGGGTTGGGGTGGGGGGGATTGCGGAAGTTCCTTTGATAGGCAATCCTTTGTAGTTTTCAGTCAGCAACATGCCTTGGTCCGGTGCGCACTGTGCTTTCGCTGTCGATGCGTTCTTCAAAAACGACGAATCCATCATCACTACGCAACGTGCCTTCCGAACTCAATTCAGCATTTCTCCTAACGGTGACGTCCCAAATTGGAAAACAGTGGGTGGCTAAATTTAGACAGACGGTGTAACGAAGCCGCAGTGAGCCAGAATTTTACACTTGGAAGAGACTGGTTGGGGTTACTGAAACTCCAATTCCATTCTAAGCTTTTATTTTGAAAAGGTGAACACAGGAAGGACTTTTATGTTGATGGAAAGTATAACAGGAAGCTCATCATCCTGAGGAAGGTAGAAAAAAAAAAATAGAAAAGCTTTAAAAGAGGAAAGAGAGAGGAGATCCTCCATCTTGGGGAAGTCAGGCCTGGAAAGTAGGCAGCTGGGATTAGTCGGGAGGATTACAAAGGACTACAAAGTGGTTGTGGAGTTCTTGGTGGAATGGAGAAGCTTCCAGATAACTCAAGTCAAAGTCAAAGTGAACTTTATTGTCATCTCAACCATATACAAGTATACAGATAGACGAAATTGCAAAGCTCAGGGTCCATAGTGTAACAACATAGAATTAAATTTAAAACACAAACATGACAAGACATTTTTTTTTATTTCACCTTATGCAATTTCTTGTATTAGGAATTTGTTAGTTTTCGCATACCCCTTAGGGTCAGAGCGCAGCGCCCCTGGAGCAATTGCAGGTTAGGGGTCTTGCTCAAGGGCCCAGCAGAGTAGGATCTCTTTTGGCAGTGATGGGGATTCGAACCAGCAACCTTTGGGATACCAGCGCAGATCCTTAGCCTCAGAGGCACCACTTGTGCAAAAACAAGACAAAGAAGTAGCAGCAATATTGACATGTAGTTAGCAATATGAACATTGATGCAATGTATGGTATTTGCAATCTAGATACATAAATATAGTCAATAAATATGTAATATGTAATTTATGTAATATAATAAATAATAGATATAGATAATACAGACATGATCAGTGTATGATGATAGTTGTTTAAGACGTGTAAACAATAACAGGTCAGAATGTTTCACAGCAGAAGGATATCAAGAATTTCAAAATCCTTGACATGGTGTTAAGGAGTCTGACAGCTTTGGGGTAAAAACTCTCCTGCAGCCTGGCAGATCTGGCTCTGATGCTGCAGTATCTTCTCTTGGATGGCAGAAGTGTGAAAAGTCCATGTGAGGGGTGTGAGGGGTCCTGCACAATGCGGACACTGCGTTTGTAAAATATGTCCTGTAGTGAACAGAGAGGCACCCCAATAATGATCTCTGCTGTCTTCACTATCCTTGCGGTCAGATATGTTGCAGTTGCCATACCAGACCGTGATGCAGCTGGTCAGAACACTCTCAAAGGTGCCTCTGTAGAACATGGTGAGGATGGAAGGGAGAAGACTTGCTCACTTCAGCCACCTTAGGAAGTGTAGTAGTTTCTTCCGGGGTTTTCTTGATTAGTGATGAGGTGTTATGTGTCCACGTAAGTTCCTCAGTTATGTGCACACCGAGGAACTTGGTACTCCTAACAGTCTCCACATCTAAACCGTTGATATTGAGTGGGATGTGGGCAGGACGTGATTTTCTGAAGTCCACGATTATCTCTATTGTCTTGTCGACATTGAGAGAGAGATTGTTGCCTTCACACCATGCGGACAGCCATTCCACCTCATCTCTGTATGCTCTTTCATCATCCCTGCTTATCAGTCCCAGCACCGTCGTTTCATCTGCAAACTTGATGATGTGGTTGGTGTTGTGCGTGGCTGTGCAGCCGTGAGTCAGCAGGGTGAAGAGCAGTGGACTAAGCACACAGCCCTGCGGCGCTCCAGTGCTCAGTGTGGATATTCCCTGACTCTAGACAAAAAAAAAAAAAACAAAAAAAACAACCAGCATTGGATGAAGTTAAGAAGGTCTACAAGGAATGGGTGAGATCAGTCCTATTTTGTAATGAAAGCGGAGACTATTCCCTCGTTTGGTGGAAAAGTAGAAAATAAGACACATTTTGCTTGAGTTTATTTTAACCTTGTTCTTCTGTATCCATAGCTATGTATGTTTCAGTGTTTGTAGTTATTGATACATTCATTCTAGAATTCTGAAAATATTTTGGTTGTTTCACACCGTAAATTTAAGAGGTATATAGTTCTTTGAACGTTCTAGAATTCAACCTCGGTGTGTTAGCAACTTAACTTGGGGATAGTTGATTGTTACAACGGGTACAACATTTAACAAGAAATCTCCAGGCTGTCCTCGGACTGTACGAACGCCTGAACACATCTAAACTGTATGGGCATCCATTTTGCAGTCTCCTAGACGTTCAGCACACTTCTGCCTTTGGCATTTTCAACACGTCTTTGATTTTGCATGAATTCCTTAATTTCCATCCATGCAAAATGATGGAAGGGCAGGAAGTCGCTGAGATAGACGGAGAGAGCTGTAGAGAGCTGTGTGCCATTCTGCAAACTGTTCACCGAGATGCCATCGACATGTGACATCAGCGAAGAGGCACATTTCCATTTGAATGGTCGCGTAAATAAGCAAAACGTTGGCTATTGGGCTGAAACCAACGCTCGTGAACTTCATCAGAGACCCCAGCACAGGAAGCGTGTTACAGTTAGGTGCGCCGTTGCAGAATTTGGCATTGTAGGCCCCTGCTTGTTTGAGGAGGGGGGAACAACGGTCACCGTCACTTCAGAACATTACATTGAAATGCTAGAGAGCTGGAAGACACGGATGTGGTGGATGCCTGGTTTCAATAGGATGGAGCAACAGCTCATACGGGTTAGGGTTAGGCTTAGGGTTTGGGTTCATGCAAGTTTTGCGGGAGATGTTGCCCTGCGCGGCGATGTCGGGTGGCCTTCACGTTTGCCTGATCTCGCTCCATGCGATTTCTTCTCAAGTCGAAGGTCTACACACACTGACCTCAAAACCTTGAACCCCTCAAGGACACTATTGCAAGTGTTCAGAAATCGTCTCGAAGTGTGCGTCGCTAATGCTGGCCACCACCTTGAAGACATCATTTTTAAAACACAGTGAAAACAAATCCATTTCGTATACCCTTTCTTGTGTCGTAATCACATTTATTTTGTCTCGTAGTGGTTTTCTAGAATGAACGTTTGAAAAGTGGTACTTCTTTTTGGCTCACCCTGTATTAGCCCTGGTCTGTATGTTCGTGGGGCCAGTGAGGCTAGGACCGCTCCCCGACCCGGCACGATTATAACATGCACTGCCATCCTAAAGCAACAGAAAAGAGAGAGAGAGAAAATAAGGAAATGCCCCTGATGGCACGAGTGACCACCACTACTTCTCTACTGAACCACCACAAGTATAGAAGCCACCCACTGGAGTTAAATTATACTCCGCGTCCACAGTACTCTACGGCCTTTATCACTCTCTGCGTCTTCCAACCTCCTATCACTCAGTCGTGAACTTTTTTCAATTTAGGATTACCAAGGGGCGGCACGGTGGCGTAGTGGGTAGCGCTGCTGCCTCGCAGTTAGGGGACTCGGGTTCGCTTCCCGGGTCCTCCCTGCGTGGAGTCTGCATGTTCGCCCCATGTCTGCGTGGGTTTCCTCCCACAGTCCAAAGACATGCAGGTTAGGTACATTGGTGATCCTAAATTGTCCCTAGTATGTGTGTGCTTGGTGTGTGGGTGTGCACTGCGGTGGGCTGGCGCCCTGCCCGGGGTTTGTTTCCTGCCTTGCGCCCTGTGCTGGCTGGGATTGGCTCCAGCAAACCCCCGTGACCCTGTAGTTAGGATATAGTGGGTTGGATAATGGATGGATGGATGGATTACCAAGGTAATGAATCAAGGTTTTGAATCTCAATAATGATTGCTTTGGTTTTGACAAAGGATTAGAACTCATTTTTGGTTTAGACTTTTGCCTTATATGATGATTCAGAGGCGGCCTTAGGAGTACGCGGGGCCTTGGGCGAGTGTCATATGCGGGGCCGAGAGTCATAAGTGTAGGCTATATACCGTACCACCACTCACGGGCTTGTCCACCTCTAATGCTGTACGCCTTATTATTGTTAAAAAACATGGTGCCTTATGTAGGTACCATTGGCCGTTTGATTACATTACATATTGTAATTGTTCTTATATTTGTTTAGTGGCCTTTAACCAACTTAATTAATGATTCAGAAACATTTTGCACACAAAATTAACAAACTAGATAACAGTCGTTTCTGCCGAACCCGCTGGAGTCGGCAAATGTATTTCATTACGGAGAACCAGAACACTTGTAATAAAACGAACACTTACCAAACAGCTGCTTTGACAGTTACGGACGGAAGTCCACTTTTCTGGCTTTTCGCTGAGCAAAATCGTTAATAAGAGCCTCGTAGTCCAATGTTGAGGCAAGTTCCTTTTCAATTGACAAAACAGCTAAACTGCACAGTCTGTTTTGCGACATTTGTATTTACAGAATCTGTCTCTGTCTCTGCCACTCATGGCGGTCACTGTTATTCTTTGCCCAATAAACAAAAAAACAGAAGCAAAGAAATTGGAAGACGCTCATGCACTAATCATAATAGTACGTATCCATGTCTCACTATGCGAGGTCTGAATTCCGAAGCCAAACTGAGGTGCTACAAGCACAAGGCGTGCGATAGGAGCTATTTCTTGGAGGTGATGACTCAGAGGCGTCCGTAAGGAACACCCTGCCTAGGACCACTCTTTTCAACCAAAAGCAAGAAACATGATTTCTCACTCATTTGGAGACACCTGCATGGTATTAGCGTCGCCTTCTTTGCTGACCCAGGGTAAATCCGAAACTGAAGGGCATAATTATTACGGTATTTTGAAACCAAACATGTCGTGCTAAGAGCTTTCTTGGTTATTGGTATAGATGCCGGGAAAGGCTTCTAAAGTAACAAGTCCTCAAATATGAGTGGTTTCCGAAGAAATCCACCACGTACCGTATTTCAGTCTATAACGGATTTGAATGTCTTACAGAGGCCCAGTATATTTGTATGATGAGCTGACGGTGACAAAAGAATCTCCTATCGCGGGGACCCTCAGGCTCGGGTCCTGGGGCGATTGCCCTATTCGCCACCCCCAAAGGCCGCCTCTGGATGATTGTAATAAATAAGAGGATTAAACTGCAAGAAGCTGTATAAGGAGCTGGGCAAACCCCGTTTAATGATGACAAAAATGGATGCAAATGGAATAATAAGGTACAGATACAAAACAGTTCATCTCTAGAAATATAAGGGACAGATGCCAAACTATGGCCTCTGTGTCACCGTGAGGAAATCACACAGAAACGTAAACCCCTGGTTTACGCCTGAACTTCGGCTTCTGAAAGCAAAGGGCAGGCAACTTGAACGGTTATATAAAAAAAACGGACTCTTTGTCCACAAAGAGATGCATAAAAATCATTTACTTTATTACAAGGACTGTAAAGCACAACCAAATCTAACTATTACACTCAGTTAATTTCTTGTAATAAAGGTAACACCAAGTCTTTGTTATCATTACTTAATAATGTTACACAACCTCCAGACTCTTTACCATCTGCCATCATACCATAACTCATAACTCATATCTATCTATCTAACTCAGGTGCTGCCGCAAGTGGCAGCCTTTCTAGCAGCTCTGTGTATCTTTTTACCTTTTTCTCTATTTTTCTCTATTTCACTGATCACTCCTTCCACTTTCTTTATGTGGACTTGTTTCCTGGACACTTTTTACTACCTGGACATGGATTTTTATGAATTTCCCCTTGGGATTAACAAAGTATCTATCTATCTATCTATCTATCTATCTATCTATCTATCTATCTAT
>JANRMT010062834.1:63225387-63253066 GCA_026402145.1 Polypterus bichir lapradei | reverse complement strand
ATCTATCTATCTATCTATCTATCTATCTATCTATCTATCTATCTATCTATCATCATCTCACCTTTACTCGACTGCTTTCTGTAATTCTCTTATGTCCTTTTTTAATAAGAAATTCCTGAGGATACATCAGCACCTCGGTCCAGATCCTCTCTGTATTTCTTCTGAACTACACTCGCCTATTCTCTCTTTTTCTTCTTTCCAGCTCCCCACTTCCTCAGAAATCTCAGATCTCATCTGTAAATCTAAGTTGTCTTCTTGTCAGCTGGACCCCCTCCCTATAGTTCTGGTTAAATTCTTCCTCCCCTCTCTGGTCCCTCTTATCTCTGCCATAATCCACTCTTCTCTCACTACTGGTATTGTTCTTTAATCTGTTAAAACGGCCGCAATAACCCCAATATTGAAAAAACCTGGTGCTGATCCCACAAACTTCAATAATTTTCGCCCTATTTCTAATTTGCCCTTTATCTCCAAAATTCTCGAAGAAACAGTAGCTATCCAACTTCACTCCCACTTATCTCATAATCATCTATATGAAAAGTTCCAGTCTGGTTTTCGCCCCCTTCACAGTACAGAAACGGCACTTGTTAAAATTACCAATGACCTTCTTATGGCTGCTGACTCCGGTTTAATTGCTATTCTACACATCACAAATCCTATTATGTGATATCATCTACTGTTAAATTCTGCTCTGTACTTTTAAATTTTTATTTTTATACCGTATTGAGGATTTGTTCTGTGTATTGTATTGTATTGTATTGACCCCCTTTTTTTAACACCCACTGCATGCTCAACCTACCTGGAAAGGGGTCTCTCTTTGAATTGCCTTTCCTGAGGTTTCTTCCATTTTTTTTTTTTTTCCTTGTCTTCTTACAGAGTCAAGGCTGGGGGGCTGTCAAGAGGCAGGGCCTGTTAAAGCGCTTTGTGGCACTCCTTGTGTGATTTTGTGCTATACAACGAATAAATTGCATTGTATTGTATTGTATTCTCATCTTTCTTGATCTGAGTGCGGCCTTTGACACTATTTGTCACACCACTCTCTTCTTAATAGATTATCTTCAATTGCCATTACCCACACACCACTTGACTGGTTCAGATCCGACCTCTCAGGCCGCACTCAGATCATCCAGCTTAAAACTTTCACATCCCAACCCACCGCTGTTATTTCAGGTGGGCTCTGTCCTGGGGCCTCTTCTTTTTATTATTTACCTTCTTCCCCTTTGCAATATCTTTTGTAAGCATAACATTAATTTTCACTGTTATGCTGATGACCCCCAGTTCTACCTTGCTAGTAAACCCACCTCTTCCTTTCCACCATCTTCACTTATTGACTGCATTGCTGAAATTAAATCCTGGTTTTCTTTGAATTTTCTTAAACAGTGACGAAACTGAAGTTCTCCTCATTGGCTCAAAATCCTCATTATCCAAAGCCGATAATCTTTCTCTTGTGATTGATAACTCCATTGTTTCACCATCACCTCAGGTTAAAAGTGTGGGTGTCATCCTTGACAGTACTCGATCTTTCCAATCTCACATTAATAACATCACCCGGTCTGCTTATTTCCACCTACGTAATATTTAATCACATTCACCCCTCCCTCACTCCCCATACCACTGCCATTCTTGTTCACAGTCTTGTTACTTCTTGTCTGGACTCCTGCAATTCACTCCTCTTTGGTCTCTCTAATAAATCTCTTCATAAGCTTCATCTGGTCCAGAATTCTGTAGCTCGCATCATTACTCGACCCTCATCTATTCACCATATTACTCCGGTCGTACAGCAGCTTCATTGGCTCCCGATTAAGTTTCAAATTGATTTTAAGATTCTGCTATTAACATTTAAGGCCATTCATAACCTCACCCCTCCATAGCTGTCTGACCTTCTTCATGTTGCCATTCCCTCCCGTAAACTTAGATCCTCTTCCTCCATCCATCTGACCGTCCCTCTCGCCCGTCTAACCTCCATTCAGCCGTTCTGCTCCCAAGCTCTGGAATTCATTATCTATTGAGCTCAGAAATATTGAATCATTTTCAACCTTTACATGTAAAATTAAAATGCATCTGTTTAAAATGACTTAGTCTTTATGATTACAGTGGTTATGTTTAGTTTTAATTTTATATCTTCTGTTTTTTTCTGATGTTTTAAGTTGTTTATAACGTGTCTATTTATTTATTTATTGTTTGTTCTGTGTCCTTGAGTTCTCAGAAAGGCACCTTGAATGAATAAAATGTATTATTATTATTATTAATAAAAAGACACTTCCAATTAGGAACTCTGTCTCTAATGGTTGCAGGTCTGTGTCACAGAGCTATGGGCAAAAGGGCTAGTGCAGTTCTTTTTAGGGAGAGGTGTAACTCAGATCTGTAGCGTAGGTGTGTAGAGGAATGAAAGACGTGTGGTCACGGAGAGCCTAGTGGGAGAAATGGGCCAATGAATTGTGCAGGGATCAGCCGATCCGCCCCTCATTAGCAGCACCTGGTGGTGATTAGCGCAGCGCCTACACTGCAGTATAAATCGTCAAAGGAAAGGGAGAGCGGATATCAACCAGAGAGAAAAGGGTCAGAAATGGAACAAATCGATTCCTAAACGAGCATGAAAAGAGACAGAGGGTGTTCAGATGTATGGAGCAGTGGTGTGTACCGTATGTACTCACGCATAAGTCGCGTCTTGAAACTCGAAAAATCGATCATAAAATCAGATCCCGGCTTACACGCCTGTTCAAAAATACATTTAGTTTTTTTTTTTTTTTGCATCTTCTGCAAACTTCCTCCTATCTGACACCAGTTTCTCAGACACATGAAATTTTGTTGCAGCAGCACAGTTACCAATTTCTTTCGCCACTTCAATGACATTTAATTTAAAACCAGCTTCATTTTACCTTCTGTTCGAACGCTCCATCGTAGATAAGGGATGTTCTTACGATAAAGGTGTATGAGAGTGTGAGATACAGAAAACAGTGCAAACGTTCCTTCAGAATAGTCACGTAGGCACAATGCATAGAAAAAAAAGACTGTGTGCCCGGTGGTTACTCTCTCAGGTGGGCATTAGCATATCATAATCTCATGGACCAATAGCGTGAGTTTTCCGCATTCGACTTATACAACCGACATTATAAAATACTGGAAATTATACAGTAAAATCAAGGCCTGACTTATCCACGGAAGAACTTATCCGTGAGTATGTATGGTAAGTGTCAGGGAAGTGTGGAGGACGCTCAGATCTGCTGCGTGACGGAGTGAGCACTGGAGATTGAGGGCTCAGTTTGACTCTTATCGGTACCGAAGGAGGTGGCAGAGAAGGAGAGGAAGAGCAAGAGATCCAAGGAGGCCGCGTTCTGACGGCGAGCCAGATCTACTGAGCATCACCGGTGATGATCTGTGTGATGATCGAACACGTTTTTAACTCCCCTTTAACTATTTCTTGAACACCCCGGTGCACCGTTTTTAGTGTACTTATTTATTTATGACTGCACTTGGACACTTTTGCTCTTGATACACTGTTGCACTTTTTGCCTCGAAAACTTGTTGTCGTCTCCTCACTTGCCGTAATTCCTCCTCGGTTCAGGAACTACAAGATGTCCCTAAAGGGGTGACCACAAGGCATCATATTTCAAACTGAACACCCACTTCCCGTGGTCATCGAGTTTGGATAGGAGACTTCTGGAAGGGGTCGGGCTTCTCATTTTGGAGAGGAAATGATGTCATTTCTCTTCTGATTATCATCCTTGAGAAGTCCAGAGGAAAAAGGAGAGTTGGTTAGCAACAGAGCCCCCTCTTGTCTCAGCGTGGTATCTCTCACATGACATGAGCCCTGGAGCTGTCCCCTACTCACATGTGCTTGAGATGTTCTATTGCAATAGATAGATAGATAGAGTGAAAGGCACTATATAATAGATAGATAGATAGATAGATAACTTTATTAATCCTGAAGGGGAAATTCACATACTCCAGCAGCAGCATACTGATAAAAAACAATATTAATTAAAGAGCGATTAAAAAAAAAGAAAAAGCAGTGGAAGTTAAAAAATGCAAGGTGGAGAGTGCCAGGCGGGTATAACAGACAATAACTTTGTATAATGTTAACGTCTACCCCGCCGGGTGGAATTGAAGAGTCGCATAGTGTGGGGTCTCCTCAGTCTGTCAGTGGAGCAGGACGGTGACAGCAGTCTGTCGCTGAAGCTGCTCCTCTGTCTGGAGATGATCCTGTTCAGTGGATGCAGTGGATTCTCCATGATTGACAGGAGTCTGCTCAGCGCCCGTCGCTCTGCCACGGATGTCAAACTGTCCAGCTCTGTGCCTACAATAGAGCCTGCCTTCCTCACCAGTTTGTCCTTCTTCTTTATGCTGCCTCCCCAGCACAACACCGCGTAGAAGAGGGCGCTCACCACAACCGTCTGATAGAACATCTGCAGCATCTTATTACAGATGTTGAAGGACGCCAGCCTTCTAAGGAAGTATAGTCGGCTCTGTCCTCTCTTGCACAGAGCATCAGTATTGGCAGTCCAGTCCAATTTATCATCCAGCTACACTCCCAGGTATTTATAGGTCTGCACCCTCTGCACATAGTCGCCTCTGATGATCACGGGGTCCATGAGGGGCCTGGGCCTCCTAAAATCCACCACCAGCTCCTTGGTTTTGCTGGTGTTCAGTTGTAAGTGGTTTGAGTCGCACTATTTAACAAAGTCCTTGATTAGGTTCCTGTACTCCTCCTCCTGCTCACTCCTGATGCAGCCCACGATAGCAGTGTCGTCAGCGACCCTTTGCACGTGGCAGGACTCCGAGTTGTATTGGAAGTCTGATGTATGTTGGCTGAACAGGACCAGAGAAAGTCCAGTCCCCTGCTGCGCTCCTGTGCTGCTGACCACAATGTCAGACCTGCAGTTCCCGAGACGCACATACTGAGGTCTGTCTGTAAGATAGTCCATGATCCATGGCACCAGGTGTGAATCTACTGCCATCTCTGTCAGCTTGTCCCTGAGGAGCAGAGGTTGGATGGTGTTGAAGGCGCTAGAGAAGTCCAGAAACATAATTCTTACAGCACCACTGCCTCTGTCCAGGTGGGAGAGAGATCGGTGTAGCATGTAGATGATGGCCTCCTCCCTTACTCATTTCATCAGGACAGTATAATGTTATGTCATCAAAGAGTTTGATGAATCAGTCAAGAGCATGTTAAGCAGATTGGGAGTCGTTAGAGGACGAGTGTTGCAGGAAATTATGTAGCTAAGGACCACAAAATGGAAGGTGAATCAGTAAACAGGCAAAGATTCACAACGAGAAAGTCAAACAAAAATCAGAGTCAAAAATTTGTTTAAGATTCGTTTACCACAAACACACTCGACTATTGGTCTTCACCCTCGCAAACTCGTATGATGGAGAAGTACTCAGCATGATCGTTATACTGTCAGGCCGACGTCTTTTCTGGGTCATTTGCTTAGCAATGCGGTCGCAACCGCTCAGAAAATGTTGTCGAGAAAAAGCATGGAAATAACTCAAATGTTACATGAGAAAACCGTTAAAAAAAAAAATAAAAATCAGATTCAACCAAATTGAAAAACAAACACGTTCATGAAAAAGTTACAAAAATGTCCCCGGAAAAAGGAATAATTGAGAAAGAGATGATATCTTAATATCCAGAAGACCAGAGCCAGCAGCTCGTCTCCTCCAGATGTACAGCACCTTCAGAAAGTATTCAGACCCCTCCACTTTTTAAACATCTTGTAATGTTGCGGCCCTGAAATATCCCACCAACACAAGTATTCAGACCCCTCACCCTGTACGTTGTTGATTCCAGTCTGGGATCTTCTTAATTTTGAAGCAACAAGCCGCACTCACCTGGATTTGGGGATGTTCTGTCATTCTTCTCTGCAGGTCCTCTCAAGCTCTGTCAGGTTAGATGGAGACCAGCGGTGGTCTCCCCTGAGAGATGTTTGATTGGGGTCAAATCCAGGCTCTGGTTTTTTTCCACTCAAGGACATTGCCTGGGTTGTCCCTGAGCCAGCCCGGTGTTATCATTGCTTTGTTCTTAGGGTTGTACTTTTGGAAAAGGAATCCTTGGCTCAGTCTGAAGTCCACAATATCCTGTACTTCAGTTTTCCCTGACAAACTCTGTTGGGGACGCTAGGGGTCACTGTTGCCCCTTTAAACCCAACAGACAGACACTCAGGTCACAGGGTCAAAGCACTAAGAGGTATTTTAATAATTCCCTTCTTTAAATAGTGCCCTCCAAGCACCACAGCCACAATACACAGGCAAGTAAATCACAACTACACGATACTCCTTCTCTCTCTTTCTCCTCCACATCTCCTAGCAAGCTTGTCCACCTCCACCCGATTGTGGCTTGTCTGCTGGGTTCCCAACAGTCCTTTAAATAGTCCTTGACCCGGAAGTGCTTCTGTTCTGCCATCCATGTGACTTGCCAGCACATCCGGATCGGCTGGAGAATCCAAGTTCTTTCAATCAGCCGGAAGTACTTTGAGGCTTCCATCTTCGTGATCCACTCATACTTCTGAGCTATAGGGAAAGCAGGTCCTTCAACAGCTCCCCCCTAGCGGCACCCACGGCACCCAACAGGGCTGAAAAACCGAACTCCAAGTCCCAGGATGCCCTGCGGGAATCTGGGGCACCACTACACTCCAAGGGAACTGCCATCTAGCGTTTTGGGGGAGGCAGTGTTGACAAGTAGCTGTCTTCCCCCATTCTTCCATTTTAGGGGCATCCTGGCCAATTTGAACTGCCAGCCGTCTCCCACACAGTCTAGTCCTTCAGTCACTGCTGAAAAATAAGCCCGCAGCATGATGCTGCCACCACCATGCCTCACCATTGGTGGGCACCTGGCTTCATTAGACCTAAGATTCTTGTTTCTCTCTGGTGCCTTTTTCCAAACTCCATGTGTCCTATACTGACGAGGGGCTTCTGTCTGGCCCCTCTGTCATAAGGCCCGGATCATTGGAGTGTTGCACTGATGGTTGTCCTGCTAGATGATTCTCCCATCTCCACTCAGGTTTTCTGGAGTTCTCCCAGAGAGTGCCCATTGGGTTCTGAATCACCTCTCTTAACCAAAGTTCTTCCACTGCTGGTTGCTCAATTTGGCCAGGCGGCCAAGTTATGCCGCCATAATTCATAAATGGAAGAAGTTTGAACCAACCACGACTCTTCAGTTCTTGAAAGATTCATGTTTGCTCCAAATTTCCATTTAGGAATTATGGAGGCTACGGGGCTCTTGGGGAACTTTTAATGCTGCAGGATATTTGTTGTAGTCTTCCTCAGATCTTTTTTTTTTTTGTTTTATTGATTTTATTGAAATCACACCACATCCATACAAATTGCAATTTTACAAGAATAGGATTGAAACCAAATCAACCCCCACCCCTGAGAAAGAGAGCATGGGCAGCAGAATAAAGCTCAAACATCGTAAAAATTAGTAAATAGATAAATTAATAAGTGAATATAGATAAATGGAGAAGAAAAAAAAATGGAATAGGGAGAGAATCTGCTTCCTCAGTGCTTTAAGAGCTTAATCTAAAATGTCGCTGATCAGATCCTGCCAGGTTTTGAAAAATTTCTGCACAGATCCTTTAAGTGAGAATTGGATTTTTTCCAGTTTCAAATAGTATATAACATGAGTTACCCACTGACTTAGAATAGGAGAGTTACGATTCTTCCAGTTGAGCAAGACAAGTCGACGTGCCAGTAGTGTGGTGAAGGCAATTAGAGTTTGTTTGTCCTTCTCCACTTTAAGCCCACCTCTGAGCCCACCAAACACAGCTGTTAGTGGGTTAGGAGGGATTGGGACACCAAAGCTGTCTGAAAGGCATTTAAAGATTTTGGTCCAGAATGATGTTAATTTGGCGCAGGCCCAAAACATGTGACCCAGTGAGGCTGGAGCTCGATTGCAGCGTTCACAGGTTGGATCTCGCCCTGGAAACATTTTGGACAATTTTAAATGAGACAGATATGCTCGATAGATCATTTTGAGTTGAATAATACAGTACACCCCCAAAATTCGCAGGGGTTACGTTCCTAGAGCATCCGCGAATTGTGAAAAAACGTGACTTTTGGATGTGGTTAAAAAATACCTTTTAAATGCCTATTTTTATAGTTTAAACCCTAAATACAGTTTGCCCCCAAAGCACTTTCATTTCATTGCAAACTCAGCTTAATACATGAATACATTACCTAAAAAAAATACCTTAATATCGGGTGGTTCAGATCTAATTATGTAATTTTCATTACGCTATAACTTATTAAGGTTATTTCATAGAAAATCACCCGAAAAATCCCGGCACATCGAGAAGAGTGCGAACTGACGACATGAAGAATCGTCGTCGTGCCGAACTGGAATCGTCCTTGCATAAATCAAAGTCATCCAGACGATCTGGATCTGCATAATTAGATCTGGACTACCCTGTACATTACCTAAAAAGACAATGTAAAGGTAAACCCGTATACTGTACAGTACTGTACTGCTACGTCTCCCGCGGAGCTAGAATGTTAAATACCGATGTTACCGCTATATGTACTGTAATTCATGCAAGCGCATCTTCTTTGGTATGTGCTGTCGTTTTCTTTGTTATAAGCAGAGTAAATACATAATAATTTCATGTAATTAAAATATAGTAAAATGTATGGGTACTCACCAATGATGAATGATATTGATGATGATGGTGATAATGAAGTAACTGTGCAGTACGATGCAGAGGATTTAAAACTCCTCGGGTGGTGCCTCTTCTTCAGGCGCTTCAGGAGGAGTCGTATCTTTGCACGGGGCTTCTTCTGGTGGGGTTTCGTGCTGGCTTTTCTTCATAGGTTTGAGGATCATTGTGATGGGAAGTTGCTACATTGTCTCCTGTAGCGAACTGCTGGTACAGTTTCCGTGCTTTCTCACGGATGATGTTACCATCCAAGGGGATGTTCTTCTTCCTGCCGTTGGTGATCCACAATGCCAAGGCAGATTCCATCCTCACGATATTTTTATTCCTTGCGGTCATTACCTTACAGAAACTTACAGATACGGTACTCCAGATCGCTGCTTCATTCTTCTTTATGTAGCGTGCGGTGCTTTCATTAATGCCATAGTGGCGCGCCACTGCGGCATAACTTTTTAGTTTCTGGAGCAAATCCAGTAGTTCAGCCTTCTCCCGGAGTGTTTTAAACTTCTTCAGGCGCTTAGGCTCACTGCCAGAAGCCTTAGAAGGTGCAGGGTGATTCGGCGACATCTTGTGCGTTTAAGAAGAACAAAATGAATACAATAACAAAATGGAAAACACGAGGATACTCAGCTGGAGACGCGTCACAGGGCAGCAGCCAATCAGCAGCAAGGAGAAATGAATAACGCTCTCGGATTGGCTACTTTCACCACCCCAAACCGCGTTTCCCTCAGCGGTTGCTTCCTGTTCTCAGCAGAAGACCAATCAGATCCACTGCAGGGGCTGATGGGAGTTGTAGTTTCAAATTCTATTGGCCACTTTAACCATCCCAAGCCGCCGTTCTTTCTACAGCACAGTATTGCCACGAAAAAAGCCATAAAAAATTATGGAGGAAATTTGCACTTTCTGCTAACAATTAATAGTTAGATTCTAAGGAGAAATCCGCAAACGACTCAGTCCGCGAATCCTGAACCGCGACTTTGCGGGCGTCTACTGTAGTATGCTTTGCGCATATGGAGCTTGAATAAATTCTCTGCATTGCTACCTTCCACTCCTTTTTTCCGTTATGTTGAGTGAGAGATCCTTTTCCCACTGTCCTCTTGGATCTTTTTAAGGGAGGGACTGTAAAATGGTTTTATACATTGCAGAGATGGTGTCTGAGTTCTCAAGACTGATCAATATTTTTTCCAGCATAGAGGAAGGTGGGAGATGAGGAAAATCGGGCAGGTTCTGTTTAACAAAGTTTCTAATTTGAAGATAGCGAAAGAAATGTGTGACTGGAAAGCTCAATTTGGAATATAATTGTTCATAGGATGCAAAGATGTTGTCTATGTAAAGATCTCGTAAGTGATTTAATCCCAAATGTTTTCCAGACGTTAAAAACTGCATATGTTTGCGAGGTTTAAAAAAGGTGGTTCTCGTGCAGAGGAGCCACCGATAAAAGATCCTCCATCTTAAAATGCTTCCTACATTGGTTCATATTCTGAGTGAGTGAAGCACAATTGGGGTGTTAGTATATTGGCGATAATTTGCATTTATTCGGGTGCAAAGTAGGGAATATAAAGAGGAACTGCAGGATTTTATTTCTATTGCAGACCAAGCCTGTGTATGTTCGTCTATTTGTGTCCATGTCCAGGTTTTTATATGTCTTCTTCAGATCTGCGAGAGTGGTGGCTCTGAGGCTAGGGATCTGCACTGGCAATCGGAAAGTTGCCGGTTCGATTCCTGTAAATGCCAAAAAGGGACTCTGCTCTGTTGGGCCCTTAACCTGCAATTGCTGAGTGCTTTGAGTAGTGAGAAAAGCGCTATATAAATGCAAAGAATTATTATTAACAAAACTCCATCTCTTAGCTCTGCACGCCATTCCTTCGTCTTGTAAAAATGAGCAGACCCGACACACTTAAAAAGGTTTGGGGCAGCCACCCGTATAATATCCCTGGCTGCAACGGGTTACGTTTTCAGACAAGAGATTGGTTTGGAGTCCAGACGTGAACTGATAAGGTTTGGAAAGATGGCGGTTTTAAGGTATTAACTCGGAAGTGACGTACGGGAACTGGAAGTGACCTTCTTCTGACGTCATCTCAGGGGCCGGGACTGGACGTGACGTCTTCATTGTTGAGTCAGGCAGGTTTTCCTGCGGCTGGTCTGTAAAAACAACAGGGGAAGGTTTAGTGCACCCCTGTGGGGAGCAGGGCTTTCAGTTGCTCTGCTCCTCGACTTTGGAATTCCCTACCTCCTGAAATAAGAAACATCACCTCTTTCTCTCTTTTTAAGTCTAGACTAAAAACTCACTTATTCAAATTAGCTTATCCCACATAACTTTCTCCATTTTCCTATCTTGGAACTGTTTTATGTTTTATGTTTTATGTTCTTGTAATTTACCTGCTCTTTTGCCTGATTTTTATTTTCTTACTTTTATTATTATTTTTTACTGTGTACAGTGTCCTTGAGTGTTTTGAAAGGCGCTTTTAAATAAAATGCATTATTATTATTATTATTATTATTACCCCGCCACCCCCTGGCCTGGCATGGAATTACCTTCACTTGGTCCATACCGTGTCCTCCTACTCGCACGTGCGTGACAGTCTTCATGGCTTGGTTTTTGGCTGAGGTGTTGGACCTTCTATAGACAGGTGTGTGTGTGTGTGTGTGTGTGGGCCTGTCCGAATCTGGTGTGGTGCAGTCAGCTGACTTAACCAAACATCTAGAATGGGATCCACCGGAGCCAAAGTTCACGTGTCAGAACGGAGGGTCTGAATATTTGTGTCAGGGGGATGTTTTTCGGTTTTTGATTTTTGATACATTGGCAACAATTACCGAAAATCCTGTTCTCACTTTGTCATTTTAGGGTATCGAGGGCTCGATGCTGGAAACGGAAATGAATTGAATTGATTTTAGCATAAGGCTGCAACATAACGAAAGTGAAAAACAGTGAAGGGGTCCGAATACTTGATGTTAAAAACTCTGCCGGGTTAGTTCAAAGGTGATGTTTGGACCACCACCGGCTCTCAGGTCACCATTACCTTTCCAGAGTCCGAGGCCTCTTTATTTTCCCAACAATGAGCTGGAGTTTGAGACCCCCCGCTCCAAAGCACCATTGACTGTGAAACTTCCTCCATTCTCACTTCTGTCCTACTGTTTATTAAGAAGAGCGCGGCTAATCTCGAGCTTCTTTGCCAATTACGGTGGGCCCCCTCTCAGCAGACGAGACCAATTATGTCGGCTGACCTTTCGCTTCAGGCACATCTTGAGACGCCTCCCTGCCTGTCGGGCCCACGTAAGCAGGTGTAGAAATGCATCACGATGGCAGCGGGGGGATTGCGATAATTGGCAGCTTGAAACCTTCTACCTTCGCTTCCACCGTCACCCCGGTGTTCTGCACGGTACATTTCAGGCTTAATGTAATCACAGACAAAGACAGAAGAGGAAAAAAAAGCCCACTTTTCACATTTAACTATACAGGAGCCAACTGAGCAGGTAAAGGTTGCATTCTTCATTTTGAGCAAATACACCACAGTGCGGTGTTGGGCATCCATCATCAGCTTCAGCGGGAAATCCCACCTGAAGAAGCTGACAGGCGATGACGTCTGCCAGACTGCCAGAGAGTGCCACTTTATTAAGGGCGCCTGGCATGCTGCACCGTGTCCGATGGAAAGTATCCTCGTCACACGGGATTGGTTGGCCGTGGATCCCAAAATTCACAGATGCTCAAGTCCCTTATATAAAAAGGCGTAATATTAGCTTATAACCTGCGCACATCTTCCCGTATGTTTGAAATCACCTCCTGATTACTTTTAGTAGCTCGAGCAGTGCTAACACTTCCACAAATTAATGCTTCTTCTTCCTGTTTGATTGTGTGGCTGCTCGATTATGGCAAGCGACACCCCACTTTTCAAACCCCAGCAAGTGACCCCCCCACTTTTCAGAAGGTTTTTTCCTTTCTCTGCACTTTACGATCCTTCTTAAGGCCCGCTTATACTTGGGAGCAGGCAGTTGGGTCATTAGCTTAGCAACGCAGTCGCAACCGCTCAGAAAATGTTGTTGAGAAAAGACGTGGAAATAACTCAAACGTTACATGAGAAAACCGTTAAAAACAAAAAAGAAAATCTGACTCAACCTAATTCAAAACCAGACACATTCACGAAAAGCTTAAAAAAATGCCCCCGGAAAAACGAATAATAATAATGATGCATTTTATTTATATACAATACAATACAATACAATGCAGTTTATTCTTGTATAGCCCAAAATCACACAATGAGTGCCACAATGGGCTTTAACAGGCCCTGCCTCTTGACAGCCCCCCAGGCTTGACTCTCTGAGAAGACAAGGAAAAACTCCCAAAAAATAATAGAAGAAACCTGAAGAAAGGCAGTTCAAAGAGAGACCCCTTTCCAGGTAGGTTGGGCATGCAGCAGGTGTCATAAAGAAGGGGGGTCAATACAATACAATACAATACACAGAATAGAACAAATCCTCAATACAGCATAAAAATAAAAATTTTTGGAGGTACGGAGCAGAATTTAACAGTAGATGATATCCCATAATATGATTTGGATTTGTTTAGAGTCCTGAAGACCTCGGCCATCAAGCTGCCTCCCCCTATTGGCCATGCCACAGCTGAAACAGCGCTAATCCAATGAAAGGACCCCTCTTTCCCACGATTCCTGCGATCCTCCATCAGGGATGATTTTACCTTAGGCAGGCAAAACAACTTGGCAGGTGGGCCGTGGCACCGAGTGCCCATGCTCAAGGCGCTTCACAGTGTCTTAGAAGAAACAGCAGGGTATATGTGACATTGGATACAAATGTTTTCCTGAATAGAACAATAAAACAGATAACAAAGCATTAAATAGAATAAAGGACAATAAACCAGAGTAAAATACTAAATTCAGTACTAAAAGAAAAGCCTCACTTGTGATATAACAGACACACAAATTATCCTGAGCACCTGGACAGAGAGGTAAACAGAAAGAAAGGGCAGAATGTCAAGTTAAGTTAAAAGCCTTCCTAAGTAGATGAGTTTTGAGTTGTTTTTTTTAAAAGAATGAATGGAGTCAGCTGATCTCATTAATTTCGGGATGTCATTCCAAAGTCTGGGCGCTGAAGGCCCTGCCGTCACCCATGGAGTGTAGATTAGTGTGGGGCACAACAAGATTACCAGAGTCAGAGGACCTTAGTGGGCGGGCAGGAGTAGAGTGACGGAGAAGTCATTGTTGTAGGCCATTTAAGGCTTTGTAGGTTATTAGTAGAATTTTATATTCGATTCTGTAAGACACAGGGAGCCAGTGAAGGCGGAGCAGGATGGTGTGATGTGCTCGCTGCTGCTGGTCCATGTCAGGACTCTTACAGCAGAGTTTTAAATAAGCTGGAGCGGTGATCTAAGATTAGAAGGGCCACCTGCCAGCAGCGAGTTACAATAATCGATCAGGGATGTGATAAAAGCAGGGACAAGTGAAAAGAAGAGGAAGGAGCGAACACGGGATATATTACAGAGGCGAACGTAAGAAAGTTTCTTAATGTGGGCGGAATAAGAAAGGGAGGAATCAAAAATGACACCCAGATTCCTTGCATCAGAAGAAGGTCTGATGAGATCACCGTCAAGAGTGACTGGGAAGGAGGCTTATTTTCTTAAGTGGCACTTTAGTCCCAATTTGCAGGAGTTCAGTTTTGTTGCAATTTCATTTTAAAGAGTTCTACTCCATCCAGGTTTTAATTTCACTGAGGCCAGTTGTGAGCTGTGAGCATTGCCGGCAGTAAGTGAGAGTTGGACTCTGCCAGGGCTGCCCTTTGTCACCGATTCTGTTCATAACTTTTATGGACAGAATTTCTAGGCGCAGCCAGGGCGTTGATGGGGATCCGGTTTGGTGGACTCAGGATTGGGTTACTGCTTTTTGCAGATGATGTTGTCCTGTTTGCTTCATCAGGCCGTGATCTTCAGCTCTCTCTGGATCGGTTCGCAGCTGAGTGTGAAGCGGCTGGGATGAGAATCAGCACCTCCAAATCCGAGACCATGGTCCTCAGCTGGAAAAGGGTGGAGTGCCCTCTCAGGGTTGGGGGCGAGATCCTGCCCCAAGTGGAGGAGTTCAAGTATCTCGGGGTCTTGTTCACGAGTGAGGGAAGAATGGAGCGTGAGATCGACAGGCGGATCGGTGCAACATCCACAGTGATGCGGGCTCTACATTGGCCTGTTGTGGTGAAAAAAGAGCTGAGCCGTAAGGCAAAACTCTCAATTTACCAGTCAATCTACATTCCTACCCTCACCTATGGTCATGAGCTATGGGTAGTGACCGAAAGAACGAGATCGCGAATACAAGCGGCTGAAATGAGTTTCCTCCGCAGGGTGTCTGGGCTTTCCCTTAAAGATAGGGTGAGAAGCTCAGTCATCCGGGAGGGGCTCAGAGTAGAGCCGCTACTCCTCTGCATCGAGAGGAGTCAAATGAGGTGGCTCGGGCATCTGATCAGGATGCCTCCTGGACGCCTCCCTGGTGAGGTGTTCCGGGCACATCCAACCGGGAGGAGGCCCCGGGGAAGACCCAGGACACGCTGGAAGGGACTATGTCTCCCGGCTGGCCTGGGAATGCCTTGGGATTCTCCCGGAAGAGCTGGAAGAAGTGGCCGGGGAGAGGGAAGTCTGGGCCTCTCTGCTTAAGCTGCTGCCCCCGCGACCCGACCCCGGATAAGCGGAAGAGGATGGATGGATGGATGGAAGTTGTGAGCTGAGAAAACTCTGATGAAGTTCCACTTTTGACTTTGAAAAAGAGTTGAGTGTCATCTGCATAAAAATGAGGAAGCATATTCTGAGCACAGACAGCGTTCAGAAGCCAGTAAGAAGGCTCCCAGAATGTCAGGTTATATAGCGCCTTGATGTGTGCAGTACAAGTCACAGGAGGTTCTGCTCAAGCTTTATAACACACTGGTGAAGCCTCACCTGGAGTCCTGGGTGCAGTTTTGGTCTCAATAAAGACATAGCAGCACCAGAAAAGGTCCAGAGAAGAGCGACTGGACTGACTCAGAGCTACAGGGGATGAGTTATGAGGAAAAATGAAAAGAGCTGAGCCTTTACAGTTTAAGCAGAAGAAGAAGAAGAGGAGACCGGACTGAAGTGTTTAAAATGATGAAGGGAATTAGTGCAGTGGATCGAGATGGTGACTTTAAAATGAGTTCATCAAGAACATTGGGACACAGTTGGAAACTTGTCAAGGGGAAATGTCACACAAACATTAGGAAGTTTTTCTTCACACAGAGAATCATGGACACGTAGAATAAGTGACCAAGTAGGGTGGTAGACAGGAGGACTTTAAGGACTTTCAAAACTTGACTTGATGTTATTTTAGAAGTGGATAGGACTTGTGAGATTTGTTGGACTGAATGGACTGTCTTCGTCCAGATTGTTCTAATGTTTGAACTAGAAGTTGTGCTGCACACTCCATCAGATACACCCTGATCTTATACAAAGTGAATCTGCATGAAGGAGAGACACATGCATCGTAGCAAGTGAAGGATGGCCGGTCGTCCTTCACCACCCTAAGGCTGCATACCAACTTGGTGGGTGTTTGTGATAATGAGCCGAGCTGTACAGATTGGGTGTCAGATGGACAGACTGGCTGGGATAACAAGGAGCTGGAGATGGTGCTGCTTCTTTCAGGTTCAGGTATTAGTAAGACATTCCACAATTCTGGCTGAGACCATTTGGAGGGAATGATAAATATTGAGCATAGCACTGATATGAGAATCCATGGTTCCCTGGATGATAAGGCCATGTGAAATGGTGTACAAGGAGTAGATGAGAGGACACAGCACCAGTCCTTGTGGCACCCAGTTGAACACCAGACGTACCACTGCATTTTCAATCATCTGTTATCTGGTATCAATGAGACATTCAAAGATTCTAGCTGATGTTGTGTGGTCATATGGGGGAATGACAGGTACAGTATAGCATAGCATCATCAGGATAGCACTAATATGAGAATCCATGGGCCTTGACGACAGGGATTAGTGAGGTGGTGTACAAAGAGTAGATGAGAGGACCCAGCACCAGTGCTTGTGGCACCCGGTTGAACACCAGATGTACCACTGCATTTTGAATCATCTGGTGATGTTGCTCTTCCCAGCAGAGAGTTGTAGTAGTAGAGATGTGAGGAGACCAATGGTGGGACTAGGAGTTGTGCTGCATATTGTGTCAGAAACGGTCTGATCTTGCAGATATTGTACAGAGTAAATCTGCAAGACCGAGAGACCCCAGTCACATGGTCCAGGAAGAACAACTGGTCATCCATCACCTCCCCAAGGTTGCAAACAGACTTGGTGGATGTTAGTGGTAGTGAGCCGAACTGAACAGAGATGGGGTGCTGCATAGATGGACGAGCTGAGATAAGAAGAAGGTCGGCCTTTGCAAGGTTGAGCTAAACACGGTGTTTTTTCATCTAGTTTTCAATGTCAGATGAGACATTCAAAGATTCTAGCTAATGTTGTGTAGTCCTATGGAGGGAATGACAGAGCTGAGTATCATCAGCATAGCACTAATATGAGAATCCATGGGCACCTGGACGATAGGGCCTAGTGAGGTGGTATACAAAGAGTAGATGAGAGGGCCCAGCACCAGTCCTTGTAGTACCCAGTTGAACACCAGATGTGCCACTGCATTTTCAATCATCTGGTATCTGGTATCAGTGAGACAATCAAAGATTCTAACTGATGTTATGTGGTCCTATGGGGGGAAATGACAGGTACAGTTTAGCTGAGCATCATCAGGATAGCACTAATATGAGAATCTATGGGCCTGGATGACAGGGATTAGTGAGGTGGTGTACAAGGAGTAGATGAGAGGACCCAGCTAAAGTGCTTGTGGCCCCGGGTTGACCACCAGATATGCCGCTGCATTTTGAATCATCTGGTGATGTTGCTGTTCCCAGCAGAGAGTTGTAATAGTGCAGACATGTCAAGACCAATGGTGGGACCAGGAGTTGTGCTGCATATTCTGTCAGAAATGGTCTGATCTTGCAGATATTGTACAGAGTAAGCTCCAGAGACCCCAGTAACATGGTCCAGGAAGAACAACTGGTCATCGATCACCACCCCAAGGTTGCAAACAGACTTGATGGGTGTTAGTGGTAGTGAACCGAACTGAACAGAGATGGGGTGCTGTATAGATGGATGAGCTGAGATAAGAAGAAGGTCGGCCTTTGCAAGGCTGAGCTAGAGACGGTGTTTCTTCACCTAGTTTGCAGTATCAGTGAGACATTCAAAGATTCTAGCTGATGTTGTGTGGTCCTATGGAGGGAATGAAAGAGCTGAGTATCATCAGGATAACACTAATATGAGAATCCATGGGTACCTGGACGATAGGGCCTAGTGAGGTGGTGTACAAGGAGTAGATGAGAGGGCTCAGCACCAGTCCTTGTAGCACCCGGTTGAACACCAGACGTGCCACGGCATTTTGAATCATCTGGTGATGTTGCTCTTGCCAGCAGAGAGTTGTAGTAGTCCAGACATGACAAGTAAATCTGCAAGACCGAGAGACCCCAGTAACATGGTCCAGAAAGAACAACTGGTCATTCATCATCAACCCAAGGTTGCAAACAGACTTGGTGGGTGTTAGTGGTAGTTTGACAAACTGAACAGAGAAGGGATGCTGTAAAGATGAAAAAGCTGAGATAAGAGGAAGGTTGGCCTTTGCAAGGTTGAGCTAAAGACGGTGTTTCTTCATCTAGTTTTCAATGTCAGATGAGACATTCAAAGATTCTAGCTGATGTTGTGTGGTCCTATGGAGGGAATGACAGAGCTGAGTATCATCAGCATAGCACTAATATGAGAATCCATGGGCACCTGGACGATAGGGCCTAGTGAGGTGGTATACAAAGAGTAGATGAGAGGGCTCAGCACCAGTCCTTGTAGCACCCGGTTGAACACCAGACGTGGCACTGCATTATGAATCATCTGCAGCAGGTTTGTGACAGCATCCCAGTGCTCTTGTCAGCAGAAAGTCATAGTAGTCCAGACATGGCAAGTCCAACGATGGGACCAGGAGGTGTTGTGCATATTCTGTCAGAAATGGTCTGATCTTCCAGATATTGCACAGAGTAAATCTGCAAGACTGAGAGACCCCAGTAATATGGTCCAGGAAAAACGTCTGGTCATCAAGGGAATGACAGGTATACCTGAGTATTTTCAGCATAGCACTGATATGAGAATGCATGGGCCTGGGTGACAGGGAGTAGTGAGGTGGTGTACAAGGAGTAGATGAGAGGACCTAGCACCAGTCCTTGTGGCACCCAGTTGAACTCCAGACGTGCCACTGCATTTTCAATCGTCTGTTATCTGGTATCAGTGAGACATTCAAAGATTCTAGGTGATGTTGTGTGGTCCTATGGAGGGAATGACAGTTACAGTATAGCATAGCATCGTCAGGATAGCACTGATTTGTTAGAATCCATGGCCTGGATGATAGGGAGTAGTGAGGTGGTGTACAAAGAGTAGATGAGAGGACCCAGCACCAGTCATTGTGGCACCCAGTTGAATACCTGACGTGCCACTGCATTTTGAATCATCTGGTGAGGTTGCTCTTCCCAGCAGACAGTTGTAGTAGTCCAGACGTGACAAGACCAATGGTGGGACCAGGAGTTGTGCTGCATATTCTGTCAGAAATGGTCTGTACAGACTAAATCTGCAAGACCAAGAGACCCCAGTAATATGGTCCAGGAAGAACAACTGGTCCTCAAGGGAATGACAGGTATAGCCGAGTATCGTCAGCATTGCACTAATATGAGAATCCATGGGCACCTGGACAACAGGTGCTAGTGAAGTGGTATACAAGGAGTAGAGGAGAGGGCCCAGCACTAGTCCTTGTGGCACCCCTGTGCTTGCCTGATGCGCCCTTGACATATCTCCTCTCAAAGACATGACAGGTAGAATTCAAACCATCTGAGAAAAGTCCCAGTGTTGTTAGGGTCATAGAGGGTGGCAAGGAGAATCTAATGGTTGACCGTGTCAAAGGCAAAGGAAAGACCAAAGAGGATGAGGATGGTTGACGTGGTGGTGGTTTCAACAACAGTCAGGGGCAGTTGCCCCTCTTGAAGACTGACTGGACTTAGGATTGAGCAATCTGTCTGGTAGGAGGGAAGAAGAGACTTGGTTGTATCCCATGTGTTTTTGGATTAATAGGAGAGACTGGTCTGCAATTGCTTACTTGAGATGGGACAAGTGTGGCCTTTATTTTAGTTATTTTGTCCGATATAAAAAATACGAGCAACCACCAAACCATGAAAAACAAATGTCAGGAGTCCAGGAATGAAAGAGACTGCATCTCAGCTGGCATTTCTTTTACTGAACCCTCACGGCAGTGGGTGTCTAAATGGTAGCGGACTGCCCTTCCATGACCTCATCTGAAGCAATCGGCCCCATCACAGCTTCTGATCCTGTCAGAATAAAGGCCTGCAGGTTTGTCTTGTCAGGATACATCAAAGGTGATGGCGGCTGCACCTGCCTACTGGACCACATCAATTTTTTATGCTGCAGCAAGAAATCAGGTTGACATCGGTGTGCAGCGATATGAGCCGGCTGTCATCATTTGCTTTCATCGCAGGAGACTTCCTGAGGGCTGGCAGTCTGCTCTTGGAGTTTAGCGCGTTAATGTGAGCCTCTTCGTAGACACCATCTTTTATGAAACAGCACAACGTTCTTCATCACATTGAGCGAATGTGGGGTGCGTCAGAGTCTGTCCAGTAGCAGTGGGGTGCAAGCTGGCAACCAAATCTGGACAGGCTGCCCGTCCAGGGCAGGACCCACACCTGCAAACACTGACTCTTGGAAAATTTACAATGGATGATCACCCCTTACCTGCACATTTTAGGGGCATCAAGTGAGAACATATCTTCTGGTCCATTAGCTGTAATGGATAGGGTTTATTAAAAATAACTTTCCACATGATCCAAAGTGACTTACAAAGGAGGTCAACATATTTGAATAAACATCAGTCTGGGGACTGTTTGGAAAATGAATGTGACAGGACAAGGTGACAGAAATGATGATCACAAGTGCCGAGCTCAGAGCAAAACACAAGCAAGTTACCATTTCTAGGTTACGAAACTTAACAGCGGGTATTCCTGGTGGGTCGCTGCTCATTGTACCTGTCCATCTGGCCAACATTTTGTCTGTTGAGCATGTGGGGCGCACATTCTGTGGTGTCCAGTTCTGAGTCTAAACAGGATCTCCTAGTCAGCTCTGGTCAGGTAGTTAGTAACCATCATTCTGGTCTAAGTTTGGATGCAGCCGTCACCATTTCTTTTGGCACCAGGGGTCTTGACGATGGCCTTTTCCTCATCATACCAGATGCCTGTATTGTCCTGGTCCAGCTGACCCGTCAGCCAATTCATTTCCATAGACGCCACGGTGTTCAGGAACCCACTGGATTCACTGGTCTGGTTACTTCTAACACGGTGGATGAGAGTGCATTCAGTTTCTTGTTCCAGGGGTCCTTAAGTGCAGTCAACACATTAAAGGACATCAGTAAAGATGATCCCTCGCTGGCGTGCCTTGTCTTGACATCCCCTGATACGGGCTGCTGGTGCACACAGACCTTCTACCTCTGCCCTTAAAGTGGTCCGGTGCCACTCAGACTCCCACTACCGCAGGGGCGTTTGATTTGTTTATTTGTTTGGTGGGGACACCAGGAATGCACCCTTACTTGGCCCAACTCGCACTCCCTCACACAGACATGGAGTACAGCTTCTTCTTCTTCTTCTTTCAGCAGCTTCCGTTAGGGGTTGCCACAACAGATCATCTTCTTCCATATCTTCTTGTCCTTGTCATCTTGCTCTGTCACACCCATCACCTGCATGTCCTCTCTCACCACATCCATAAACCTCCTCTTAGGCCTTCCTCTTCTCCTTTTTCCTGGGAGCTCTATCCTTAGCATCCGTCTCCCAATATACCCCTCATCTCTCCTCTGCACATGTCCAAACCAACGCAGTCTCACCTCTCTGACTCTGTCTCCCAACCGTCCAACTTGAGCTGACCCTCATTTCTAATCCTGTCCATCTTTGTCACGCCCAATGCAAATCTTATCATATTTAACTCTGCCACCTCCAGCTCTGTCTCCTGTGCCACCGTCTCCAGCCCATATAACACAGCTGGTCTCACTACCATCCTGTAGACCTTCCCTGTCACTCTTTCTGATACCCGTCTGTCGCAGATCACTCCTGACACTCTTCTCCACCCACTCCACCCTGCCTGTACTCTCTTCTTCACGTCTGTTCCACAATCCCCATTACTCTGTACTGTTGATCCCAAGTATTTAAACTCCTCCACCTTCGCCAACTCTACTCCTCTCATCTTCACCATTCCACTGACCTCCCTCTCATTTACACACATGTATTCTGTCCTGGTGGTCCTACTCACCTTCATTCCTCTCCTCTCCTCTCATCTCCAACTCTCCAGGGTCTCCTCAGTCTGCTCCCTACTATCTCTACAGATCACAATGTCATCAGCAGACATCACAGTCCACGGTGACTCCTGTCTAATCTCGTCTGTCAGCCTGTCCATCACCATTGCTAATAAGAAAGGGCTCAGAGCCGATATCTGATGTAATCCCACCTCCGTCACTCCTACCACAGACCTCACCACGGTCAAACTCCCCACGTACATATCCTGTACCACTCTTATGTACTTCTCTGCCACTCCCATCTTCCTCATACAATACCACAGCTCCTCTCAGTCACCCTGTCATTTGCTTTCTCCAGGTCCACAAAGACGCAATGCAGCTCCTTCTGGCCTTCTCTAAACTTCTCCATCAACACCCTCAGAGCAAGCAGACATGGAGTACAGCAAATCAAATAAATAACTAAGAGATAGATTAAATGAAAAGGAAATATAAGCAACAGATTAGCAGATAACCCGCCTCTTATCCTACGGCAATAACAAATACAAAACGCAACAACCAACACTCACGACAACGTCCATAAACCAGTTCCACGTATCCGACGCAATGGGAACTTGGAGAGTGGCAGATCCTGTCAACTGTTCATAGATAGGGTTAGGGGTAGGGGGTTCAAATATAAAGTTTGTCCTACCAGTTCTGAAGCAATATGGAATGAGGCGGTGCGTGAGAGCGTTCAACAACATTTATTTCAATCGCACGTTTTCATACAAATGATGGAGCTCAAAGTGCTTTACAAGATGAAGAAAGAAAAGTAAGATTAGTCAATACTAATTAACAAAGAATAAGGTAAGGTCTGATGGCCGGGGAGAAGAAAGAGAGACAGAAAAAAACAAAAACAAAACTCCAGAGGGCTGGAGAAAACAAAAAAACAAAATCTGCAGGGGTTTCTAAGGCCACGAGACCACCCAACCCCTCTAACATAAATGATCTCAATCAGTCCTCAGGGTTTTCAGGCTTCACGTTGAAGAATCTGATGATGATGATGGTCATGTGGACATCTGGCCTTCAATCTATCAATGTAGGGACTGCATGGCGTCCTGATCAAGTGGTAGTGGCGCAGATCACAGAAAACCGGAAAAAGAACAGCAGAGAAAGTAGGGGCTAGTAGAGATTGCGGACATATGATAAAAATGATAATTAAATGCATATACAGAATATCAGGGTTACACTAAAATGAAGCGGTGAGAAAGCCATGTTATAATAATGAGTTTTTACCAGTTTGTTAAAGTGCTCCACCGTATTAGCCTGGTGAATTTCTATCGATCAGCTATTCCAGATCTGAGGTGCATAACAGCATAAGGCCGTCCGCCTCACCACTTCTTTTAAGTTTAGCTGTTGAAATTCTAAGCAGACCCTCACTTGAAGATGTAAGGTTCCGATTTGGAGTGTAAGGTGACAGACATTCCAATATATAAGATGGAGCAGATTATTAAAGGCTTTGTAAATCAGCAGCAGTCAATTCTAAATGGCACAGGTAACCAGTGTAGTGACGCTCAGACTGGGGTGATGTGCTCGGATTTTCTTTTCCTAGTTAACATTCTAGCAGCTGAATTCTGCACCAGTTGTAACTGATTGATGTCTTTTTTGAGTGGTCCTGTGTGTTACAGTAATCCAGTCGACGGAAAACAAAAGCATGAACTAATTTCTCATCATATTGCAATGTTATAAGAAGTCTAATTTTTTTTTATATTTCGTAAGTGAAAAAATGCTGTCCTAGTGATCTGATTAATATGTGATTTAAAATTCAGGTCAGAGTCAATAGTTACCCCTAAAGTCTTTACCTCCATCTTAACTTTTAAGCATAATGGATCAAGTTTATTTCTAATACCCTCACTGTATCCATTTTTGCCAATCACTAAGATTTCTACTCAGAAACACAAGTAAGAGATTGGGGTCAGTGAATCAAGAGAGTCGGGGTCATCAGGCGCTACTGATAAATACAGTTATGTGTTGTCAGCAGAGCTATGGTAGCTCACGTTACGCCTTCAGATAATCTGAGGCATGGAGATCAAAAAGAGCAGCGGACCCAGTGAACCTACTGTACACTCCTCCTCCTCCTCCATCTTTTGTTGCTTCACCAGCAGGCGTGCCTTCAGTGTTCTTCAGGGTATTTGCATCAGATGTTCTCCAAGGTCTCTCCCCTCAAGAAGTCAGCTCTGATGAATGAAGCTGTACCTTATGAGTCTCCCTTTGGTTGGTTTGCTCATTTGTATACATATTGGGGGGTTCTGTATTTGTGGCCAGAGTGGTGGCTCTGAGGCAAAGGATCTGTACTGGTAATCAGGTCGAATCCCATAAATGCCAAAAATGACTCTACTTCGTTGGGCCCTTGACCAAGTCCCTTAACCTGACATTGCTCCGTCTTGGGTATGACATTAATCTGCCGGAAAATCTTATGGGTTGGTGGCCGAATTGGCACTCCAGCCACCATAAAAAAACCTCCCACTGTCCCATTCCATCTAAACTGGTGTGGTGCTAAGGTGTCACCCGTCACATGGCTGTCCTCGGGTCCTAATCTGGGATCCTAAGTTGGTTTGTCATGTGGTGGGTGCGCCTGCTCCTAACTACCCTCTCTCTCTCTCTGTATATGTTCTGTATGCTGGTGTGATGAGGCCACCTGACTTGGCACTTTTACATTCAGTGGTCTTCCAGATATTGTATGCCTGTGGGGTGATTGGGTGTGCCACTCATGGCTCCATGAGGTATCACCTTCACCCATGATGGCTCAGTTTGGCAGGGGGGGGTCAGCTCTGTGGATGTTCCAAATGTCTTCCATTTAAGAATTATGGAGGCCACTGTGCAACTGGGGGCATTCAATGTGACCAATGCCTTCTCAGATCTGTGCCTCGACACAATTGGGTCTCTAACCTCGGCAGGAAATTCCTTCAACCCCCAAGGTTTGGTGTTTCCTCATCTGTGGGAAGGCCTTTCCAAATTGGGTCCCATCGATTGAGTTGACCACAGGTGGACTCTAAAGAAGCTTCTAGAAATGATGATCAGCAGAGCGAGATGCACCTGATTCATAACTAAGGGTCTGGATACTTGTGCACTAGTGGATGTCATATTTCGGTTATTTATTTTAAGTAAATTTGTAACCATCTCTAAAGCCCATTTTTGCTCTGCCATTCTGTGATGTGTGATGAAGGAAGAAATGAATTAGATAGATAGATAGATATGAAAGGCACTATATAATAGATAGATAGATAGATAGATAGATAGTTTATTAATCCCCAAGGGGAAATTCCCATACTCCAGCAGCAGCATACTGATAATAACAATATTAAATTAAAGAGTGATAACAATGCAGGTATAACAGACAATAACTTTGTATAATGTTAACGTTTACCCCCCCGAGTCGCATAGTGTGGGGTCTCCTCAGTCTGTCAGTGTAGCAGGACGGTGACAGCAGTCTGTCACTGAAGCTGCTCCTCTGTCTGGAGATGATCCTGTTCAGTGGATGCAGTGGATTCTCCATGATTGACAGGAGCCTGCTCAGCGCCCGTCGCTCTGCCACGGATGTCAAACTGTCCAGCTCCGTGCCTACAATAGAGCCTGCCTTCCTCACCAGTTTGCCCAGGTGTGAGGCGTCCCTCTTCTTTATGCTGCCTCCCCAGCAGACCACCGCGTAGAAGAGGGTGCTCGCCACAACCATCTTGTAGAACATCTGCAGCATCTTATTGCAGATGTTGAAGGACGCCAGCCTTCTAATGAAGTATAGTCGGCTCTCTTGCACAGAGCATCAGTATTGGCAGTCCAGTCCAATTTATCATCCAGCTGCACTCCCAGGTATTTATAGGTCTGCACCCTCTGCACAGTCACCTCTGATGATCATGGGGTCCATGAGGGGCCTGGTCCTCCTAAAATCCACCACCAGCTCCTTGGTTTTGCTGGTGTTCAGGTGTAAGTGGTTTGAGTCGCACCATTTAACAAAGTCCTTGATTAGGTTCCTATACTCCTCCTCCTGCCCACTCCTGATGCAGCCCACGATAGCAGTGTCGTCAGTGAACTTTTGCACATGGCAGGACTCCGAGTTGTATTGGAAGTCTGATGTATGTTGGCTGAACAGGACCGGAGAAAGTCCAGTCCCCTGCGGCGCTCCTGTGCTGCTTACCACAATGTCAGACCTGCAGTTCTCGAGACGCACATACTGAGGTCTGTCTGTAAGATAGTCCACGATCCATGGCACCAGGTATGAATCTACTCCCATCTCTGTCAGCTTGTCCCTAAGGAGCAGAGGTTGGATGATGTTGAAGGCGCTAGAGAAGTCCAGAAACATAATTATTACAACACAACTGCCTCTGTCCAAGTGGGAGAGGGATCAGTGTAGCATATAGATGATGGCATCCTCCGCTCCCACCTTTTCCTGGTATGCGAACTGCAAAGGGTCAAGGGCATGGCGGACCTGTGGCCTTAGGTCAACATCATAAAAGATAAAACTGTGAAGGGTCCGAAGACTTTTTGAGCCACGTGATGGGCTCTTTGTAGCTGTAAGTAGGTGGGCTACCGTAGATGGGGCGACATTTACAGCTGTTACTAGTCATGATGAGTCATCATCAACAGCACGCCAGTTATTTACCTTCCATCTTGTTTTTGATGTCAACAGGTACGGTGCTGACACTTAAAGGAGCAGTGCTGACGTTTTCCTCCTTGGACTACAATGGCGCGCTGATTCATCCCCCTTATGAAGTGTGGAGGGATCTTAACAGCTCGGAGGACGAAAAGCTTCGCCGCCGGAAACTCGTCAATTTCTCACCATCTTCGTCTCAGGATACGGGGGATTATCAGTTTGCGGTGGTTTGTTCGGAGAAACAAGCCAAAGTGTTTGCCCTGCCTTCCTTCACATGTCTCTATGTGCACAGCATCACGGAGGCCTCGTTCGTCTTGAGGGCCGACATCGTCACATTTTGCAATAGCGTCTGCCTGGCTTGCTTCTGCGCAAATGGACACATCATGGCTCTAAGGTAAAGTTTTACAAAGTACTTACAGGATACTGTCTCTAACACGTCCTACATGTCGAAAACGGGATTGAAATTTTTTTTAGAATGTATAATGGAACCTGTTTGTGTGTCATTAATTTCACAGCAGGGGTGTCTGTTCATGCAGCAGAAAAACTGGAAAAAGGAATGAGGAAATTATTGAGTTTTAGCCACATCAAAATAGCAAAAAAAAGTTTGAACTGGCCCCAAAATAAACAAAACCCTGATCAGGCGAAGTCTGGGCCTCACACCAGGCAGCCTATCCCCATATTCAAATGGAAGGCTTCTTTGGCCCCCACAGGACTAAAATGGGGCTCAGGATTATTCAAAAATTCAGTTTAGGAGACAGTATAACCATAAACCTCTGGCTTATGGGAAAAATTAGCAAACAAAAATCCTTATCAGGACAGGCCTAAGCCTCACACCAGGCAGTCTATCCCCAAACTCAAATGGGAGGCTTTTTTGGCCCACACAGGAATAAAATGGGGCTCAGGCTTATTTGAAAATTCAATTTTGGAGACAGGATAACTGTAAACCTCTGGCTTATGGGAAAAATTAGCAAACAAAAATCCTGAGCAGGAGAGGCCTAGGCCTCACACCAGGCAGCCTATCCCCAAACTCAA
>JANRMT010062834.1:63181941-63192313 GCA_026402145.1 Polypterus bichir lapradei | reverse complement strand
GATAGATAGATATGAAAGGCACTATATAACAGATAGATAGATAGATAGATAGATAAAGTAAAAGGCACTATATGATAGATAGATAGATAGATGGAGTGAAAGGAACAATGTAATACATAGATAGATAGATAGATAGATAGAAATGAAAGGCACTATATGATAGATAGATAGATATGAAAGGCACTATATAACAGATAGATAGATAGATAGATAGATAGATAGATAGATAGATTTGAAAGGCACTATATGACAGATAGATAGATAGAAATGAAAGGCACTATATAATAGATAGATAGATATGAAAGGCACTATATAACAGATAGATAGATAGATAGATAGATAGAGTGAAAGGCACTATATAATAGATAGATAGATAGATAGATAGATAGATAGATAGACAGAGTGAAATGCACTATATAATAGATAGATAGATAGATAGATTTGAAAGGCACTATATGATAGATAGATAGATAGATAGATAGATAGATAGAAATGAAAGGCACTATATGATAGATAGATAGATAGATAGATAGATAGAAAGAAATGAAAGGCACTATATGATAGATAGATAGATAGATAGATAGATAGATAGAGTGAAAGGAACAATGAGATAGATAGATTTTAAAGGCACTATATGACAAAGAGATAGATAGAAATGAAAGGCACTATATAATAGATAGATAGATAGATAGATAGATATTGGCCCACTCCCCTACACATGTGTGTTGTCCTCATAATTGCACATTTTTGACAATTCTGAATTTTTCTAACATGAGTGAGTTATGCAGGTGGAGGACGATCTCCCTTAACGTGTACTCAGCAAAGTGTGGATGCCATGTAATTCAACTTTCCCATGCGCCATGTTTTTCATGACTGCACACTGCCTCCCGAATGTTTTCCATAAGATGTGCACTACATACAGGACTCAGAGGACCCATCAATTTTTTAATCATCTGTAATAGTTTTTCAGCAAAGTCCATTCTGTTGGGCATATTCAGTGTTAATGTTAGTTCGGCACCATTTATTGGAATGTGTTTTGTAGTTCACATAGTAATTAAATGCAATGCATTTTTCATTCCAACAGATGGCACACTGCAAACATTCGAACTGCACTTACAAGTAATATAAGTTAACTTGATTTATGTCTGTCCAGTAGTTACACTCTATTGGGTATATTTGGTGTTAATGCTAGTTATGTGCCATCTATTAAAATGTATTTTGTAACTCACATAGTAATTAAATGCATTGCATTTTTCATTCCAACAGATGGCACATTACACACATTATGCTGCAGCTGAGGACCTGTACAATATAAAATAACTTGTTTTCTGTGTGTCTGGCAGTTACTGTACACTCTTTTGGCCTATTTTGTTTTTTAACATTTGTGATGCACCACCTTTAGGAATTTCATTCATTGCATTTCTCATTCTTTTTTCATGTATTTGCTTAGCAGATGATTTTATCCAAGTTGACTTACAAAGACTTCAGTTTGCCATTAAACATTCATGTAAAGACCTGGGGTCACCTTGCATAGAATTTACACTAAAACATGGCATACGGAAAAAAGCTAGAAATGTGCGAACACACAAAAAAATTCAGATGATTAAAACTGTATGGAAGCGAAATTCTATACACTTTCCCTTTATGAATCCCAGTCAATGTGAATTTTAGCACACATTGACACGTCTACAGCCCCACCGCAACTCCTCCCAGAATTTTGTATATTTGAATATTCAGGTCAATATAAATAAACTCCTTCCATTTAGTGTGGTGACAATGCCAAAAGAACATGGAAAAAAGACAAATTTCAGCGAATGCTCAGTAAAGTGAGGGTTGGAAAAGCAAACTATTTGGTGGCTTAAGCAGGGGTATAAGCAAGAACAGGAAACTGAAGGAGTCACACAGTGCCTGAAATAAAAAACAAAGTGGCCAGATATGAAAGTCAACGTGAAAAAGTGAATGCAGCCCACCATCTGAGTGCCAATACCACTGCAGGAGGTGGCAGAATTCTGGGGCTTACACCATCTGAGCAGCAAGCGGGCGAGGGGGACACCGACATCACTGCGGATGAAGGTGAGTTTTCATTTTTTTTTCGCTTATCTTTATCCATTTTCGTGTAAATAATTTGCATATTTGATAAGAACAAAACAAGGAAGCAGCAGATGTGGTATTACTGTTATAATAAAGGCGCTATATAGGCACCGACCTAACAAAGATTGACACCAGAGGCACGTATAAAAGCAAATAAACTTTTATCTTTCTTCACTTGTGGGGTACGTCTTCCTCATGTCCCACAGGCAGTACACAGTTTCAAAAGCACCAAACAAAGCAAAACACACACTACTCCTCGCACCGCCGCTCCTTTTCCCGACTCAGGCTCTCGGAGTGGTGGCTGCTGGCCCCTTTGATAGTTCACCCGGAAGTGCTTCAGGTGCTTGACCACCTGCCCCCGATTGCACCTCCTGGTGTGGCTGAACTACGGCCCAGACGGGCCCAGGAACCCTAACCCCAGATGCCAACAGGGTTGTGGAGATCTTCCATGGATCCCTGCGGGTATCTGAGGCACCATAGTCACCCCTGGGGCCTGCCACCAAGTGATCCAGGGGAGGTACTGCGCAGTCCAGCTGGGTATGTGCCCTGGCCATCCGTCACACTGTTTATTCTGTTTCAGACAATATTATAAAAGCTGAACTCCCCATGCCGGGGACACAACTCCAGGTGGTGATGGTGGCACATCTCTGGGTGCTGGCTGTGCACACACACACCTGTCTTGGAAACTGCCAGGTGACCATCAGGCCGTGTGCTGACTGACCCTGCTCTGGAGTCACAAAATGCAATAGTGGATGCTGTAAGAGATGCGGCCAATCAAGTCAGGGATATATGGGGCTGTACCATGTGATGCTGACCACAAATTAAATGAATTGGTTCAAAAATAAACGCTGCTCATGATTACCATTCAAAAGAAGTTGTAACGCTGTCTGATGTGGCTGATCATTTGGTGGGACAGGTTCAGGTTCATCACACCGCTTCTCTTCGGGTACAGGCTAGCCACGATTGAGTGCCACATTATACAGCACGCTACGTGTTGGCACAATGTGACACAATTCTGTGCACTGCAGAGTGACACATTAAGAGAGTGGAAATGTTTTCTATTCATATATGCAAATTCATTCTCTGATGGCGCCTTTATAGCAAAAAGCGTGCAGTCGACAGCATGCGATTACGTTTGGAAAACCGGACGTTGCTGAAAATTGCCCGTTCAACCACAATATACCACAATGTAAGGAAATCTTATATATCTGCATAACAAGTGGATAATACCATCCCATACAGCTGGCATGGTGCCATTCAGAGATGATTGGATCGGCCAATTCACGCTGAAAAGCTCCTGTGGCTAAAAACCCGAGGCTGGACAGAACTTGCAAAGGAGCAGGTAGAGCACAAGTCCTCAAAATCTGCCAGTTCAGCACCCAGCGCCAAGAGGAGAACTCTGGGTAATCGAAATCGACTTCATCATCATGGAACAGGAAGTCAGTAGGATCTCGAAATATGAGGTGCTCTCTTCTAATTCTTCCATTTACAATGTCTTCTAACAACGCTAAAGCAGCCACGATAGTTTGTCCATTCCGTGTACCAATCAAGTGCCTTAAATATGCAAATGATATGCAAATAATTTTGGTACACTTGATAAACCCCGCATCATGGATGGAAATCTAAAAAATCGGGAGTGATCTCCCCTCGACTTTCTCCAATACTCCGATATGGGGATGGATATTTGAGGAGTAAACTGCAAGACAAGGATTACATTTTTTATTTTATGTACATTAAAGAACCATCAATGACAAATCAAATCAAATTAATAATATATTTGACAATTGTTATAAAAATAAAGTTGAATAAATCGGACTCTGCAGCTGCATGAATAAAAGGTAAAGTACCACTTCTGGTTAACGGAAAAAGCTTAAAAGTTGATCAAAATTTGTACCTAATACTTGTATGCAAAATTTGGTTGAACGAAGAGAAAGCGAACTCAAGTTATCGTCTTTACATTCACACACACACACACTCACACACAACACAGACAGAGTTCCAAAAATGGTATTTTCAGACTCGGGGAGGTCTAAAACATCGAGACTCATCAAAATCTCAAAACCAAATTTTTGGAGGATTCCAATACTTTTCCTATATTTTGTATACGGGAAAGTCAGAGAGATCATAAATGTCGAGATTAATCAAAATCTCGACATTGAATCTTTGGATGATTACAATACTTTCCCTATACTTCGTATACGAGAAAGTAAAAACGGTATTTTCAGACACACGGAGGTCTAAAATGTCGAGATTTGTGAAAATCTCGAAATTGAATTTTTAGAGGATTACAATTCTTTTCCTATGCTTCTTCATATACAAGAAAGTCAGGGAGATCTAAAAGGTCGAGATTCACCAAAAATGTTGGAAGATTCTAATACCTTCCCTATACTTTGTTTACAAGAAAGTCAGGGAAATCTAAAACACTGAGATTAATTAAAATCTCGACATTTAATCTTTGAACGATTACAATACTTTCCCTATACTTTGTATACGAGAATGTAAAAATAGCATTTTCGGACCTAGGGAAGTCTAAAAGGTCGAGATTCATCAAAATCAAATTTTTGGAGGATTCTAGTACTTTCCCTATACTTCGTTTACGGGAAAGTCAGGGAGTTCTAAAACACTGAGATTAATTAAAATCTCGAAATTTAATCTTTGGACGATTACAATACTTTCCCTATACGAGAATGTAAAAATAGCATTTTTGGACCCAGGGAGGTCTAAAATGTCGAGATTCATCAAAATCTCGTCATTGAATCTTTGGATGATTACAATACTTTCCCTATACTTCGTATACGAGAAAGTAAAAACGGTATTTTCAGACACATGGAGGTCTAAAATGTCGAGATTTGTGAAAATCTCGAAATTGAATTTTTAGAGGATTCCAATTCTTTTCCTATGCTTCATATACAAGAAAGTCAGGGAGATCTAAAACACTGAGATTAATTAAAATCTCGACATTTAATCTTTGGACGATTACAATACTTTCCCTATACGAGAATGTAAAAATAGCATTTTTGGACCCATGGAGGTCTAAAAAGTCGAGATTCATCAAAATCAAATTTTTGGAGGATTCCGGTACTTTCCCTATACTTCGTTTACGGGAAAGTCAGGGAGATCTAAAACGCTGAGATTAATTAAAATCTCGACATTGAATCTTTGGACGATTACAATACTTTCCTAATACGCGAAAGTCAGGGAGGTCTAAAACATCGAGATTCATCACAATCTCTACATCGAATCTTTGGACGATTACAATACTTTGCCTGAACTTCGTATACGAGAAAGTAAAATGAAAGGGAAACCACACAGAAACAGTAGCACTGCTTTGACGCCGGGTGCCATTCATTTGCAAAGCTGAGCAAAAAAGTGTGTACGCCTGGTGTGAGGCTGCCATGAAAATGTGAGTGGCTTTACGCCAAGTTTAGTTTTTACCAATCTCGACGTGAGTGTGGAAACGGGCGGACAGTTTAGTGCATATGCACCATTTATACACGAGGCCCCAGATATTTTGGGACAATGTGCTCTGGACAGATTAATCAAAGACAGAGTTGTTCGGCCACAGGAACAGTAGACATGTTTGACATAAGAACATACGACAAACGAGAGGAGACCATTCAGTTAATTTCTCGCTCGTTTATTTAGCTAACAGCTAAGCTGTCCCAATCTCTCATTCAGATTTTTCTTAAAGGTTATCAGGTTGTCTGCCTTAACTTCATGTCTCAGTAGTTTGTTCCAGAGTTTGCATGGAAACAGAATTATCATGTTAAATATTTATATAAACTATATATCATTAGTTATATAATTATATTTAATAAATTGTTTAAAATGAATAATGATGATTATTTACACATCACAATAATGTACAAATTTTTTAATTACTGTATATAAGTGTGATACGATCAGGGAGACAAATCCAAGGGAGTTCCCAAATCCATCAGGCTCTAAATGAGTTAAACGTATCAAATGATTCTCTTAAATGGGTTGTTTGAAAGATTCGACTAAGTGAAGTAAATCAAACTCCCCATCACTACTGGATTGTTCATATCAATGAGGGAAAAATGGAACTCACCCTGCTAATAATGGGCCTGGATTTATTTGTGGTGCGATGCCACCATCTACTGGTGTAGATTGGTAGCACAAGGTGATTTGTGATTTACTAAATGCACCATCCTACTGACAGTGCAAGGCTAAATCTATATAACACGTGCAGATACCTATGGAGACTTATTTCAAACGAAAAACGGTAATGCCCAGTTTACACACTTTAATGGGCATCACATATAGGCATCACAAACATGGCAAACAGGGTTTGAGGAGTTTCACTAACCTTACCAGATATGGCCTCTTGTTAAGCAGGCAGCTCCAACCACCGCAGGCTGCCTTTGGCCTACAGAGGCCTAAAATAGGGCACTTGCCTTGACCACAAATACCACAAATACATAAAATGTCTTTCAAAGGATTCTTTCTTCTCACTAGACAAAAATTGAACTCTTTGGGCACAATTTCAAGAACCATGTCTGGCAAAGGCCAGGCTCTGCTCATCACCTCCCTACCATCTCTACAGTGAAGCATGGTGATGGCAACATCATGCTATGTGGTTGCAGAGGCAGGAAGACTGGTCAGAATTTAGGGAAGGTTAAAGTCAACCTACAGAGATTTCCTTGAATAAAATCTGCTCCATAGTGCATGCCAACTCAAACTGGGGTGCTATTTCAATGACCCAATGCGTACAATCAAGACAATATTGGAGTGGCTTCTGGACAAGTCTCAGATAGTCCTTGAGTGACTTAAACACCATAGAACATGTGTGGAGACACCTGAAGATGGCAGTTTATAGATGCTTGCCATCCAATCTAATGGAGCTTATGAGGGTCTGCCAGGGAGAAGGAAACAAATTGCCCAGATCCAGGTGTGCAAAGTGTGTAGAGACCAGGCAAGAAGACTCAAAGTTGGAAATTGCTGCCAAAGGGGCTTCTATAAAGTATTGAATAAAGGGTCTGGAAACTTCTGTGAAGGAAACATTCCAGTTTTTGATTTTAACGCATTTGTGAACCTTTTTTGAAAACAACTTGTCACTTTGTCATTGTTGGCCCACAGATCCCCAAAATGGTTATTGACCAAAATTATATGGACTTTATAGAAGTTGTAAGAAATCCTTAGAATTCAAGCAGGTGGCCCTGCTGTAAAATGTACTGAAAATCACCTGTGAGGAGCTACAGTTGTTGGCAACTTAAAAGTCACACATTCAACAGGTTTAAACAGAGAAAAGGTGACGTGAATTGTGTTGTGTGTGCCACCAATCAGCAAGGAGAAAAGACAGAAAAGTCAAGAATTGTCGGAAAATTGTAGAAAAGCCTAAACAACTGTTCAGCTTCAAGTCCATCTCCAGAGATTCTCATGCTCCCGTTTCCACTGCATGCATCATTATCAAGAAGTTTAAGGTCCATAGCATTGTAATCAACTTCCCTGAATGTGGACAGAAGTGTGCAAGAATAGGGGGAGACAAAAACCTTGATCAACTGCCAAACTGATCCAAGCTGCAATGCATATGTCTCCATTATATGCCATTTGGTATGGGATTTTTAAAAGCAGTGCTAATGATTATGATGCTGACCTTCAGACAAAAAGTTCCATCTCAATGGAAGGAGGCTTTATGGTAGGAGACCCAGGAGGACCCCACTGAGACATATGGGAATTCTCCATCTGATGGAATGACAAATGAGACACAAAAATTAAATCTTTAAAGTTCTTAATAGTAATAAAATAATTCACAGTCAAGTTCTGAGAAGGCTTTACTATCCTACTAGCTGTGTTACTGTCTAAGATGGGCTGAAATCTAAGAAATCAACATGGACCTCAGGGCACCATCTGTTAGAATGGATTTTGTAATTCATACAGTAATAAAATGCATTACCATGTGTCATTCCAACAGAGGGAGCATCACAAACATTTCCAGTTATAAAATACTTTACTAGAAAGGCTTGTAACACCCCATCTGATGGAATGACAAATGTGATGCACAGGTCTCTGTTATATGAGGGGGGACCCAAAAATAATTTTTTTTCTGGACGCTGGAGGGGAGTTCTTTCCGATTTTTGCCGCTAGTTGCGTGTAGTAGACTGCCCTCTGCATTATTTGGCCCCAAGCAGCATCCTTGAAGTGCTCAAGAGATTGCGTGATGATCAGGTGAGTGACTTCTGCATCACGACAACAGCATTGAGTGTGTAGCAGTTTCTCATGAAAAACAGGATGACAACGATCCACCACCCACCCTCCACTCTCCGGACTTTGCACCCTGCGATTTTTCCTAATTTCCAAGAATGAAGAGGGACCTTAAAGGAAAGCGTTTTCAGGATGTAGAGGAGGTCAAGAAGCAAACGACGGAGGCACTGAAGGCCATCACTTTGCAAGAGTTTCAGAATAGTTGTGAACAATGGAAAGAGCGGAGGGACAAGAGTATTGAATCTCAAGGAGAGTATATCAAGGGTGATTCCATTTTTTAAACGTTCTGAGAAATATATGATTTTTTTTTTTCATTCTCGTTATATGGATTTATAAAAGCAATACCAATATTAGTGATATGCCATCTATTGGATTGTCAAATGCAATGCATATTGTCTCCATTATATGCCATTTGGTATGGGATTCTTAAAAGCAGTGCTAATGATTATGATGCACCATCTGTAGGATTGTCAAAGGCAATGTGTACGTCTCTGTTATGAAACCGATTGGTCCTTAGAGTGCCCTTCTTTTTGCTGTTCAAAATTGACCAACTTTGGACACAAATCATATATTTTGGATGTGTTCTGGTTTTGATACACAGAAGCCCAATCTTGTTATTTAATAGTCACAACTCATACATGTCGTATGTGATGTATGCGATTTTCTTTATTTATTTATGGTTATATATCTTCTGTTATGAGAAGACATGTGAGTAAGAGCTTCTCTGCAATGAGAATAAATGCTGATAAACTTGACTTGACTTAAACTGAGCACAGCAGAAAGGCTATTTGTGGTCGAGGAGGGCATTTTTTTCAAAGGATTTATTTCTCGCCTGAAACTGAAAAGTCAGCATTTGAAATTTCTAGCAACTTTTTGATACTTCTCCTTTTCTTTTAAGGAACCATCTGGAAACTTCTGCCTGTCCTGACTGAGATTAGGTGGGCTGCTATGGAGTGCTGAAGGGTGGGAGCTGCACTGTCAAGCTGCTTCAGATAAATTAGACATATACTGATGATCTATCTATCTATCTAGCTATCTATTATATAGTGCCTTTCATTCTATCTATCTTATAGTGCCTTTCACATCTATCTATCTATCTATCTATCTATCTATCTATATATCTATCTATCTATCTATCATATAGTGCCTTTCATTTCTATCTATCTATCTATTATATAGTGCCTTTCATATCTATCTATCTATCTATTATATAGTGCCTTTCACATCTATCTATCTATCTATCATATAGTGCCTTTCATTTCTATCTATCTATCTATCTTATAGTGCCTTTCACATCTATCTATCTATCTATCTATCATATAGTGCCTTTCATTTCTATCTATATATCTATTATATAGTGCCTTTCATATCTATCTATCTATCTATCTATCTTATAGTGCCTTTCACATCTATCTATCTATCTATCTATCATATAGTGCCTTTCATTTCTATCTATCTATCATATAGTGCCTTTCATATCTATCTATCTATCTATTATATAGTGCCTTTCATATCTATCTATCTATCTTATAGTGCCTTTCACATCTATCTATCTATCTATCTTATTGTTCCTTTCACTCTATCTATCTATCTATCTATCTATTACATTGTTCCTTTCACTCTATCTATCTATCCATCTATTACATTGTTCCTTTCACTCTATCTATCTATCTATCTATTACATTGTTCCTTTCACTCTATCTATCTATCCATCTATTACATTGTTCCTTTCACTCTATCTATCTATCTATCCATCTATTACATTGTTCCTTTCACTCTATCTATCTATCTATCTATTATATAGTGTCTTTCATTTCTATCTATCCATCATATAGTGCCTTTCATTTCTATCTATCTATTATATAGTGCCTTTCATATATATCTATTATACAGAATAGTGCCTTTCATATCTATCTATCTATCTATCATATAGTGCCTTTCATTTCTATCTATCTATCTATTATATAGTGTCTTTCCTATCTATTTATCTATTACATTGTTCCTTTCACTCTATCTATCTATTATATAGTGCCTTTCATTCTATCTATCTATCTAT
>JANRMT010062834.1:63117977-63146941 GCA_026402145.1 Polypterus bichir lapradei | reverse complement strand
AGAATAAGAAATCAGGAAGGGGGCAAATAGTTTTTCACACCACTGTAATGTAGTGTACATCAAAACAAAAGGTGCAGTGGCCCACCATTCAAGTCAGGTCAGGTTAGGGAGCCTGCACTGGTACAGCACGTTGCCGCACCCACCACACGACGAAACAACTCGGGATCCCAGTTAGCAACCCCCCAGGCAGAAACGCGGTCCAGTCCCACCCTCCGGAAATGACCCTCTATCTGCCACAGCCAGGTGTTACATGGGCGACCCCTTGGCCTGGTCCAACAAAGAGGATCTTACAAGCCAGATCACCCTGGAGGAAACGCGCCACATGGCCGTAGTGCCGTAACTGACGCTCCCTCACAATGCAGGTCATGTGCCTCATTCAGGACTCCATGAGCAACACAAAGTCAAATCAATGGTACCCAAGGATTTTCCGGTGAGACGCACATGAAGGAGTCCGGTCTTCATCTCAGCTCACTGGATAGCGTCCATTACTCACAATCAGGGAGCACCAGGACTCTAAAGACTTGGACCTTTGTCTTTTTGTTTAGATATCGGGAGCGCCACACACCCCTTTCCAGCGACCTCATGACCCCCCATGCTCTCCTAATCCGTCAACTGACTTCAAGGGAACAGTAATCAGAGTCACATGAATGTCACTGCCAAGGTAAGTAAACCTCTCAATTACGAGATCGACACTCTCCGCAGACAGACACACTGCTGATGGCCGTGCCCAAGAGGTCATTAAAGGCCTGGCTCTTGGGTTTTATCAGGGCACTCGCAAGCCCAGACACTCAGACCCCTCACTCAGTCTCTCGAGACCCCCCGATCAGAGCCTCCATTGACTCTGCGAAGATCACAGCATCGTCAGCAAAGTCAAGATCAGTGAATCTCTCTTCACCAACAGATGCCCCCCAGCCGCTGGACCCCACGACGTTGCCCAACACTCAGTCCATACAAGCATTGAACAGAGTAGGAGCAGAACAGACCCATTAAGGCAAAAAAAAAAAAATCAAGCAGCTGCTTTGAGCCCCGCTGTATTTAGAGAAATGGGTTTATGCTGCCACCTAGTGAGGACTTTTTTAATTTCCTCTACATATGCGTTTGGGTAAAGTAGCTGCGTTTATTGAGGAATGCCAACAATACCGCACCTTCATGGAGTGTTTTGGGGTTTTCATTGTGAGGTGTACAAAACAAAATCCATTGTCTAAGTATCTTTGTTTAAAAAGTTTTTAGTGAAATTCAAAGCAAAGACAGTTCACATAAAAATAAAGAAATAGACTGATAATACACAAAAAGACAAAGTTCCTGTATATGATGTTTCTGTTTAAGGCTTACACATATTAGCTACTGTCTTCTTCTTTCGGATGCTCCCGTTAGGGGTCTCCACAGAGGATCATCTTCTTCCATCTCTTCCTGTCCTCGTCATCTCGCTCTGTCACCTCCATCACCTGCATGTCCTCACTCAGCACATCCATAAACCTTCTGTGACAGGTGTCAGGTCACACTTACAGGTAATCTAACTTAGACACCATTTAAATATCTGACTACGCCACCCAGTTTTATCAAGAGACTGGGAACTCCTGAAATTTACCGATAATAGCACACAGGTTTCTTTAAATTGGGCGGTGAGTAAACACACAATGAAGACACAACAGTAATTTCAGGAAAAGCAACAGTAACTTCTATTACACCAGATAATAATAAGTACATGAAAAAGATAATTGAACATAAACCAAATCTAACAGTATCATGAAGAAAATTTCTTTTTAGAAAGGAAAGCACACAGTCCACACTCTAAAAGTCCATTAAAAACAAGAATTGGATGATACAACCTGTAGTGGTGCAAAGTCCAGTTTGTTCTCAGTGTTACCCCAACACTTAATTGTTCAACTGTCCACGGATGCACTCTGTTCACCGGACACTCGTTTCCCAAGAGAAGTTTTGTCAAAATCGTGGAATCCCTGTTGGCGTCTCTTCGTTGTTCCTTCTTTTCCACCCTGAGCTCCTTGTGTTGCTGTGACCTAGACATGCCTTATTTCTTGTCTGCCAGCTTTGCTCGGTCCTTTCATGCGGCTTCCCTCTCTCGCTGGACCCACAACCGGCGTCTCCTTGTAGAGCCGTCTCTTCCTCCCTGGAAGTATTGCCGTCCTTGTGCCTCACGTCGTGCCAGCCACGTACCCTTGTCCGCCTGTGAGCCCCTGTGCTCAGTCCGAGTGTCTCGGCTGTGTTCTCAGTGGACTGTCCCCCCTCCCGTTTGCCTTCTCCTGGCCAGAGATTAAACCTCCTTCAGTCCCTGCAATTATCAGTTCAGGGCAACCAGATTAAACAATGGCACATCTAAATTTCCTGGGTTTAACAAATAATGAAAACACGAGTTAACAAAATGTATTGTTACCAACCATTAATGAGTAAAGATCTGCTGTTTAGAAACCAATATTGTCAAACATGTTAATTGCCAAGTCAGGTAAATACAGAAATCCTCCAAGGAAGGAGCAGTTCTGTTATCACAACTTTGTATTGTTTGTAATCTGAACCAGCCAAAACCTTCAAAGTGGTGACTCCTTTGCAAGACAGCAAATACCTACAATCTGCAAACAGCCTTTTAACTTCTTACCCCCCAGTGCCAACAATGGGTGCCTATTGCCTGTTCATCTGCTGGGTTTTAAATGTAATATTGACATGTTTCTTTTCCTAAGAGAGAAATGGAATGACTCAGTGTACAAAATGTCCCCCTATGACACTTCTCTTCTCCTCTATCCTTAGCACCCTTCTCTCATTATACCCCTCATCTCTCCTCTGCACATGTCCAAAACAACGCCATCTCGCCATCTCTCTGACTTTGTCTCCCTACCGTCCCACCTGAGCTGACCCTCTAATGTCCTCATTTCTAATCCTGTCCATCCTTGTCACACTTAATGCAAATCTTAGCATTTTTAACTCTGCTCCCGTTAGGGGTTGCCACAGCGGATCATCTTCTTCCATATCTTTCTGTCCTCGTCATCTTGTTCTGTCACACTCGTCACCTGCATGTCCTCTCTCATCAAATTCTCTTAGGCCGTCCTCTTCTCCTCTTTCCTAGCAGCTCTACCCTTAGTACCCTTCTCTCATTATACCCCTCATCTCTCCTCTGCACATGTCCAAAACAACGCCATCTCGCCATCTCTCTGACTTTGTCTCCCTACCGTCCCACCTGAGCTAACCCTCTAATGTCCTCATTTCTAATCCCGTCCATACCTCGTCACAGGAAATTATTCCACCAAAACAATCAATTAAAAGCAATAAGCTGTCAAACTGCACATCCTTCTAGCAAAGAGACTCTGCGTCAAACTGAATAATTAACTTCCTTTAATGACAAATAGAGCCGAGAAAGTTAGCTTAACAGGTAGAAGATCATTCCGCTATCAGTCAGTGCTTTGTAAACTTTTTTCTTCGCAGTCCTTGTCGATTTTCGCAAATCGTTCGACTCAGTTGATCGAGCTGCCCTGTGGGACATCCTAAGGGTTCGTGGGACCCCCTCGAGGTTGCTGGATGTCATGGCCGGCCTGTACACTGGTACTGTGAGTGCTGTGCGGAGTGGAGTCAGGACCTCTGCGTTTTTCCCAGTTGATTCTGGGGGTCCGTCAGCAGTGTGTTCTGCTCCTACTCTGTTCAATGCTGGCATGGACTGGAAGTTGGGCAGGATCGTGGGGTCCAGCAGCTGTGGGGCATCTGTTGGTGAAGAAAGATTCACGGATCTTGACTTTGCTGATGATGCTGTGATCTTCGCAGAGTCAATGGAGGCTCTGATCGGGACGCTCGAGAGACTGAGTGAGGAGTCTGAGTGTCTGGGATTGTGAGGGTCCTGATAAAAAACGAGATCAGGCCTTTAATAACCTCAGCAGTGTGTCTGTCTGCGGAGAGAGTGTCGACCTCGTCGAGAGGTTTACTTACAGTACCTTGGCAGTGACATTCATGACTCTGGTGACTCTTCCTATGAAGTCAGTAGACGGATTGGGAGAACATGGGGGGTCATGAGGTCGCTGGGAAGGAGCGTGTGGCGCTCCCGATATCTCTGGAAAAGGACGAAGGTGCAAGTCTTTAGAGTCCTGGTGCTTCCTGATTGTGAGACATGGACGCTATCCAGTGACTTCAGATGAAGACCGGACTCCTTCATGTGTATCTCTTCAGAGAATCCTTGGGTTTGACTTTGTTTTGCTCATGGAGTTCCAAAGGAGGCACATAACCTGCATTGTGAGGGAGCGTCAGTTATGGCACTACAGCCATGTGGTGTGATTTCCCGAGGGAGATCCAGCTCATTGTTAAGGACCTGAGCGGCTGGAGTGGCGCACCTGATATCTGCAAAAGGATGAAGGTCCAAGTCTTTAGAGTCCTGGTGCTTCCTGTCTTGCTATATGGTTGTGAGACATGGATGCTATCCATTGACCTGAGATGAAGACTGGACTCCTTCATTACTGTGTCTCTCCAGAAAATCCTTGGGTAACGTTGGTTTGACTTTGTGTTGCTCAAGGCATCAGTTATGGCACTACGGCCATAAGGCGCATTTTCCTGAGGGTGATCCAGCTTGTAAGATCCTCATTGTTGGACCAGGCCAAGGGGTTGCCCACATAATACTTGGCTTCTGCAGACAGAGGGTCATTTCCAGAGTGTGGAACTGGACCGCCTGTCTGCCCTTGTTTCCAACCAGGATCCTGACCTGTTTCGTCGTGTGGTGGGTGTGGCAACGCACTGTACCAATGCCTGCTCCCCAACCTGACCTGACCTGACCTGTTTTGTCGTGACTTCTGGTCCCCAATGACATCACTTCCAGGTCCGGCCCCAGACATGACATCACTTCCGGTCTTGAGGACACCACTTCTAGATTCTGGCACCAAAGATGGCATCAATTCTGGTCCCGCAGACATCACTTCCGGTTCCGGCCCTAAAGATGATGTCACTTCCTGAATGGGCCTTTAAAGTCGCCACCTTTCTTGTCTTTGATCAGTTGTGTTTTGGATTCAGTCTTGTGAAGATCTCTGTTCAACAAATTCAGTTATAGCAGCCAGGATACATTATACGGGCAGCTGCCCCAAACCTTTATCATGTCTTTTGGAATTCTTTAACACACCTTGTTTTTCCTTCCTCGTCTTGATTCATGATTATCAATGGTTCTGGGTTCAAGTGTAACCAGGGACCGTAGAGCCAACCCGGATCCTCACACTTAACTTGCATGGTGCTAATCCACATGTCACACATCGCCACTCTCCAGCACCATCATCAGTCTGCAGAGATAGTCATAATAACAATGGTGCAAACAAAGCCTTCTCAAATCCACTTCAAGGGTGGCTCTACCAAAGCCTTCCCGGGCAGCATTTGGGTGGAAGGCAGAAAAGACAACAACAACCATTTATTTCTTGGATAGTCCAAAAATCTATCTATCTATCTATCTAAATCACACAAGGGATGTCTCAATGGGCTTTAACAGGCTCTGTTTTTGTTTTAACAGCACCCCAGGCTTGAACCTCTAAGAAGACCAGAAAAAGCACCAAACCCTTGCAAGGTGGAAAAAAAAAAAGAACAAAGAAGAAATCTTAGTAAAGACAATTCAGAGAGAGACCCTCCCCCCTTCCAGGTAGGTTGGGCGTGCAATGGGCGTCATAAAAATGGGGTTACTGCAATACACAATACAGAACCACATGTAGCCCTCTTCACAGAGCTCAATGGCCGCCTCAGACATACTGTACAACATAATGGTGGAAACTACAAGGCAGAATGAAAAAACAGATGATACGATTCACTAAATTCAGAACGATCACCTGTGAGGATTCAGATTTGTTCAAATACGCCAAGCACAAAGTAGAGACTAATGAAGATAAACGAAAAAGAACAACGTCTGCCCATCAGCTCATTGTAGAACCACCTGTGACGTGCGAGTCCCTGTCTTGTACCCCAAAACACGAGGCTGAGTCTCAGTAACCAACTCTATTTAGCTTGAAAACAGGAACAGCACGGTTATTTATTGTAGAGGGATCTACCGCTCTCCGATACCAGAGGTGGGTAGTAACGAGTTACATTTACTGCGTTACATTTACTTGAGTAACTTATTTAAAAAATTGTACTTCTACGAGTAGTTTTACTGCACCATACTTTTTACTTTTACTTGAGTACATTTGTGAAGAAGAAACATTACTCTTACTCCGCTACATTGGGCAACACTCGACTCGTTACTTTTTCCCATTTACACATTATATACGTTATATTTTTGCCAGAGAGAAGTTGCCAGTGGATCTACTGAATGACTGTTTCACCAATCAGACTTAGCAACAATAATCACATGACTCCGTTTCACTAATCAGATGTAACCATGGAGTCACATGACCACACACAAACTTCCTGCGTATGGAGCCTGTGAGAGGCGTTTTAGTCCTACGGGGCTCCTGATCACTGCTATACGGTCACAGCTTCACTGCAGGAACCTTGAGAGCCAACTCCTGCTGAAGGTTAGCCATCACATCACTGAGTGAAGAACAAGCACGTGTTAACCAAACAGGCACAGACACAGACGGTCAAGGTAAAGTGAGACTTCTTGGACGTGCACAAGCTGCCTTGTTCTGATGTTATTTTCTATCAGCTGTGCTATTTGGAGGGCGAGTGGATCTGCAGTATTATACTGTCAGTGTACAGTCAGGACATCTCGTCACTGTAAGTAGTTGGCACTGTTCAGACACACACGTTACCTACTGCAGGTATCGGCTTCAAAAGCTTTGTTGTGAAAAACTGAGATTTGGAACTTTATTATTTGTGAATCTTTATTTTGTAAAGATGTTATTTATTTTTACTCATTTTTTATTGTATTATTTGGAAATAGAAGAATTTGCACATTTTTTATATTTTTGTCTGTCTTATTACATTTCTAAAAAATAAATTATTTATTATGATCAGTTACTCAGTACTTGAGTAGTCTTTTCACCAAATACTTTCTTTACTTTTACTTGAGTAATTTTCTGGATGACTACTTTTTTTTTCTACTTGAGTAATATTATTTTAAAGTAATTTTTGGCTACTCTACCCACCTCTGTCCGACACACAGACACAGCAGTCGGGCAGGGACATGACCAGGTAATCTTGTTCCCTGCATTTGTAACGTTCTTTGCATCACCCATCGACGACAGGTACTTATAGCGCGACCGTAATCGGCCCGGAGTTGCTTCCGTGGTGAGCTGCTACAGCACTGTGAGCCTGCGGTTGCACTGGAAACTGGTAAACAGACTTTCACAGACGCGGCGATCGCACTTTGGGATGCTCTTTGGTTTGTCGTCCCACTGGGGGGGGGAGTCCCGAAACACACACACCAACAGATTATAGAAAAGGAGTCAGACAAGCCAGACAAGAGTCAGAGTCACACAGACCTCAGCCAACAAGCCGCTTCCCCCATATTGGCCATTCTATGGCCGAGTCAGTGCTGGGCCGGCCAATCAGATGGAAGGACCCTTCTACTCGATGATTCCAGTGCTGCTTTACCTGAGATGGGCAGGCAAACCACTAGAAGCAGAGCAGTTGCACCAAGTGGATACTGGGAAGAAAACTAGAATAGGTGAGGGTCAGTAACAAATTCTAACTATCATGTTACTTATGTTTTAGTGCTAATGACTAACAACAGAAATGCAGTCTGCACAGTTAATCAGCAGCTCTAGTCAGGGTGTGCTAAACTGAAGTAGTGAGTCTTCAGCCGGGATTTTAAAGCTGAGACCAAAAGGGCATCTCTTATTGTAGCTGGCAGACCAGTCCACAGTTTAGGGGTCCTGTAACTAAAAGCTCGACCTCCCACTGTTATTCTATTAATCCTTGGAATCATAAGCAGACCGGCATCTTGAGATCTTAATGTACACTCAGGTTTGTAAGTCATGATAAGTTATGACAAGTAAGCCGGACCTCCGCCATTTAATGCTTTATATGTTAAAAGGAGGATTTTGAAATCTGCCCTAAACTTAACCGGGCGCCAGTGTAAGGACATGAGGACTGGGGTTATGCATTTGTATTTTCACAATGATTTTTGAAACAGCACTTTGAATTATCTGGAAGCTGTATAAAGAACAATATGAAGATTCAGTGAACATCACATTTCAGCAGTCAATCCTACTAGGACAAGTAGGAAGAGGTTTGGAGCATGTGCTGATAGAAGCATGAATTAATTTCTCAGCATCCTGCATATTTAGAAAAGATGGGAAAAAAACACATTTTGGATAGTTTAGTAATGTGTGCTTTAAATTACGTGCTAGTGTCAAAGATAACGCCAAAACTTCGGGCTGATTCAACACAATCGACGCGCCCCTTGCGTTATCATAGGCTACTGCAGCTCAAGGCTTAGTGACTTGCACAGTCCTCCTGAAACGAACATTGACAGTTGTTACATTTTTCACAATGCTTAGGGGGCTAATGACTTTCTAGTCCTTCTATTTGATCACAATCATTTTTGCCGCAAAGCTACTTGCACCCACGATGAACTTTCACAGGGCCGAATCCATGGCAGTGTCGTCATAAAAGTGCCGTATGTCACAGTTTCACTATCCATGTTGTAACAGATGGCCAGCTGGGACACCCCGGATATGGAAGGATAGGGGAAGGCACACTCTTTTTTTAGGGCACAGTGCCTCCCCCAAGACGCCAGAGGGCACCTCCCCTGGTTTACAGCGTTTCCCACAGGGCACCATGGGACATGGAGTTCTGTATCTCAGCCCTGTTGGGTGCCACCAGGTGGTGCTGTGAATATACAGGAGCCATGGGAGACGAGGTTTTCGCCCAACCTGGAAATGCTGGCAGGCCATGTGGGCGGAAGCCCAGAAGTACTTCTGGGTTGGCCAATTATAAAAGGACTGGACTGACCTCACAGAAGCGAGCCAGAGTCGGGTGGAAGGTGGACAAAGCTTTCTGGGAGGTGTGGAGGAGAAAAGAAAGACAAAAGAGAGAGAGAGAAGAGAAGAGTTGTGGGCAATGGTGTGCAATTACCTGTGGCTGCAGTGGTGGAGAGCGCTGTGAAGAATTTGACAAAAATTCAAAATTCAAATTCAAAATTCAATTCAGCGTGGTTCAGCATGATTATATGACTGAACTTGAACTTTCACGAAGCAAGAATCTGACAAAAATAAACGTGTGCTTGGTGCTTTGAACTTGTGTCCTCGGTGTCGGCCTGTTGGCTTTGAGGAGCAGCAGTGCCCTCTAGTGTTCACAGTGTCGATGTCTGATGAGCCATTCACATTGTCTTCACTAATTACTCAACCTCACTAATGGTTCACTTTCAGTTTGTTCTAAAAGTGGCTTTACAGCTTCTCGTTAACATGCCATTGTGCGTTTTGGTTGATGGCTCCACCCCACTCATGAATATTGATGAATTACCATTGAGTGGCAAAACAAATAGAAAAAAATCATGTTTTTTATTTTGCAATATGAGGTTATTTCGCTTGTGCAATATAGTTCCAAGTGTTATTTGGGCCTTACACTTCATATGTCATCCAAACTGATTAACCACAGTCCCATTTGGGATAAACTGCATTTAAATACAATTCCAAGCCTGAGAGACGCTCGAGGTCAGCGCCAAGGAGTTTAAGAACCAGCACTGTTTTAAAAATCTTAATTAACTTTAAATACAAAATTAAGAAAAAACGTTTTTAGTACGAATATACGTGGGACTGTCAAAAAGTCTCCGCACTTTTTTTTTTTTAACTCTATGTATTAAGAATTTCAAAAAGCAAATGACATCACTTTTCTACAGAGTCACAAAAAACAACATTGATTTCTAGAGCACATTTTCATACAAATGATGGATCTCAAAGTGCTTTACATGATGAAGAAAGAGAAAAAAGACAAAATAAATAAGAATTAAAAGTAGGCAATACTAATTAACATAGAATAAAAGTAAGATCCAATGGCCAGGAAGGACAGAAAAAACACACCAAAAAACTCCAGACAGCAGGAGAAAAAAATAAAATAAAATCCGAGGCCACAAGACCACCTGACCAGACCCCTCTATGTCTTTGTGGTATTCAGGGTTCACATGGAAGAACTTGATGATGACGGCCATGTGGACTTCTGGGGCCTCGTGCATAACGGCATGCGTAGAATTCACACTCAAACATGGCATATGGACAAAAGCGGAATTGTGCGTGTGCATCTGAACTGCCACGTTATTCCGCTCCATAAATCCCGGTCTACGTGAAAAGTAACGCACATCCTGTCGCCCCTCCCAGACTCCTCCCAGAATTACACCACTTTGAAGATGCAAATCAATATAAATAGCCCCTTATGTTTTGCGGTCTGTGAAAAGGCAATGGCAAAAGCACAGGGGGAAATAGAAGAATTTTAGCGAATACCAAGTGGAGGCAAAGAAAAACGTACGATTTGTTGGTTTAAACAGTGACATAAACAAGAAAAGGAAGTTGATTGAGTGACAGAGAGTGTCGGAGAAATTCGAAAGTTTAAGTTCAGAAAGTCGCATAGTGTCCGAAATAAAAAGAAGTGGTCAGATATCAAAGTCGCCGTGAAAAGGCGAGTCGTAGCCCACCGTCTGAGCGTCATATGAAAGCTTATTAGGGTACAGAGAAAAAAAAAAATAGGCACACAGTGGGGAAAAAAGCACGAAATGTCAACTTTAATCTCAAACTTTCCACTTTAATCACGTAGTTTATTTTGTCATTAAAGTAGAACATCGTAAACTTTATCTTAAAATCATTTAATTTACTAGTTTCTCAAATCCCATCGTTTACTAAAGTCACACGTTAAATGCTTTGTTTTGTATTTGATCGTCTATGTGCTCTATGAGTGTGAATCACTACGTGTTTCTTAAACAGGCTTTCACTTCCTCCGACTGGACACAGAATCCATTACATTAGTGATATTACAGCTCTCTGAATAATTAAAATACTGAGATGTATATATGATATCATTTTCATAATGATAGGAATTAAAGCATGTTACTAAACATGGGAACACGGTGGCGCAGTGATAGTGACGAACTGGCGCCAAGTCCAGAGATTGTTCCTGCCTCCTGCAAGCCGTGCGTGACCCTCAATGAAATAATTATTGCAGCAGTACTGTCCCTTTCAAACGTACTAACCTCCGATTCCTGTCCTTCCTTTTCTTTCTCCAAGTACCCGATCGCCACACAATCAGCTCAGTAATAGACATTAAGCCATCTGTAAGCTTAAAACGCCAATTCTTCAAAACTTTTATGAAATACTGAAATATATTCGCAGTACATGTTTAGTTATTCTATCCATCCAGTGTCACGCCAGTCCCAGCAAGAATACATTGCGAGGCAGGAACAATTTGTGAACTGAGCTCCAGTTTGTCACTGCCGCTGTCCACTGTGTCCTCACACATTTAATTATTAACAATATACATTATTTTAATGAAGTTTAAAACTTATCTGGTATAATGTTATAAACATGCTTTACTGCATTTCATCTTAAAAATTATATCGAGAGCTCCAAGAAGATAGTGCTTGGAAATCTAAATCGACTTAGAAGCCAGTCGTCATCATCTGTAAATATGCGGTTTATAAAGTGGCTCAGGTTGTGCAATATTATAACTGTATCACAAGTTTATAGTGAGGTCATCACACTTAGTGAAGTACAAACAGTTCTACCAGGAACAATTGATGGACTGATTGAGTGCATTTAGAGCTCTTGGGTTGAAACTGTTTTTGAACCGCGAGGTCCCGACAGGAAAGGCTCTGAAGCTTTTGCCATACTGTATGGAAGTGGTTTAGATAGACTGTGTGCATGGCTGAGACAGCGTGTGCCTGATGCTGTATACTGATAATCTGATAAGCTGCTGTACAGCTGTGATTCCACACTCAGATGCAGTGGGTTAAATACTCAGCGGTACACTGAGAGTGACAAGGCTAAAGCAGCTATAGTATTTGGAATGGGTTGGCCATTCTGTGCACCATTATATGGTTACGGGTTGATTACAATGAAATGCCTTAAACTAATAAACAATATGCCGTTAATTTCAGTGCATTTGATAAAGCCATGTCAGGGATGTGAATCTAAAAAATAAAGGGAAACCACACAGGAACAGTAGCACTGCTTTGACACTAGGTGCCGCCAATTTGCAAAACCGAGTGGAGAACTTGTGTACGCCAGGGTTTGAGTTGGCGTGAAAATGTGCTTGGCTTTACACCAAGTTTAGGTTTTATACATCACGATGTCAGTGTGGAAACAGGCGTACACGACATGTTTGTGTGTATGCACTGTTTATACATTAGGCCCCTGGCCTTAAATCCATCAATGTAGGGACATCACAGTGCTTTGATTAGGTGGTCGGGGTGCAGATCGCAGATCACAGAAAACCAGAAAAAGAATAGAAGAGAAAGCAGGGGTTAGTATGGATTTTAGAGCCACCATGAATGATAATGATAATTAATTGAATATACAGAGGGCGGCACGGTGGCGCAGTGGGTAGTGCTGCTGCCTCACAAATAGGAGACCCGGGTTTGCTTCCCGGGTCCTCCCTGCGTGGAGTTTGCATGTTCTCCCCGTGTCTGTGTGGGTTTCCTCCCACAGTCCAAAGACATGCAGGTTAGGTGTGTGTTTGGTGTGTGGGTATGTGTGTGTGTATGCGCACCCTGCCCAGGATTTATTCCTGCCTTGGGCCCTGTGCTGGCTGGGATTGGCTCCATCAGACCCCCGTGACCCTGTAGTTAGGATATGGCGGGTTGGATAATGGATGGATGGATGATTCTACAGAGCATCAGGATTAAACTAAAATGAAGCCATGAGAAAGCCATGTTACAATAATGAGTTTTTAGCAATTTTTTAAAATGCTCCACCGTATTATCCTGGCGAATTTCTATCAGTAAACTCATATTCCAGATTTTAGGTGCATAACTGCAGAAGGCCGCCCGCCTCACCACTTCTTTTAAGTTTAGCTCTTGGAATTCTAAGCAGACACTCATTTGAAGATCTAAGGTTACGATTTGGAGTGTAAGGTGAGAGGCATTCTGAGATATAAGATGGAGCAGATTATTGAAGGCTTTGTAAACCATCAGCAGGATTTTAAAGTCAATTCTGAATGACACAGGTAACCAGTGTAGTGACGCTCAGACTGGGGTGATGTGCTCGGATTTTCTTTTCCAAGTTAGGATTCTAGCAGCTCCATTCTGCACTTGTTGCAGTTGATTGATGTCTTTTTTTGGGCGGTCCTGAGAGGAGTGCGTTACGGTAATCTAGTCGACTGAAAACAAAAGCGAGAACTATTTTGTCTGCATCTTACAATGATATAAGAGGTCTAACTTTTGTTATATTTCTTAAGTGAAAAAAATGCTGTCCTGGTAATCTGATTAATATGCGTTTGTAAAATTTAATTCTGAGTCAATAATCACCCCTAATTTTTTTACCTTCGTCTTGACTCTTAATCCTAATGGATTAAGTTTAATCCTAATACTCACATTATATCCATTTTTGCCAATCACTAAAATTTCTGTTTTCTCCTCATTTAGTTTGAGAAAATGACTAGTCATCCACTCAGAAACACAAGTAAGACATTGGGGTCAGTGAATTAAGAGAGTCGGGGTCATCAGGTGCTATCACCTTCTGTTACGATGCAATTTTCCCAGCGTCATACCAACTTTTTAATGCCCAATCACTACTCCTCTCGACTTCACCATTTCCAACGAGAATATAAAAGTACGGAAAGTATTTGAATGTCCCTTGTATAACTGTAGAGAGAAAACGAGTTTCATTGCTTCTGTAGTAAACAAACGTAGGATGTCGCCCTGGTGTGTGAGCCCGTTTATGACTCGACTTCCATACGGTGAGCGTGTATTTATATCTGTGGACTGAAACTCCATCAAGTGGGGACTCCTGCATTGTGAAAGGCTCGAGATTCCTGTCATTCAAGAATGGAAGAAGCAGGTTCCAAAAAAATATATACAGTATATAAATAAATAAGTTAGAAACACCACATTTTAGCTGCTGATTCTTCACCAGGTGTGTATTGATGTGCAAACTGCAGAAAAAGGTTTCCAGGGTGGGGACTTCAAGAGAAATTCAGCACCACATCCTTTGGTTTTCTGTGTACACCAGAAAAAATGAGAGCATGCTCTTTAACACACTCTCTTACTGGCACAGGCTTTCCGACTGACGTTCTTGTGAAAAAGGTCACCTACACACACACACACACACAGATCACCTACTGTGATGGCCCGTTCTTGTCACAAATGTTCTAATGGAGAATTTCAGTGATTAGGATGGGTGAGTTGTTGGGTTGAGTGGCAGGTTCGTGTCACAGGCAGGGCCGGCACCACCATTAAGGCCAATCAGGCATTTGCCTAAGGCATGGATCATAAGGGAATAAGACCCAGCCGCACGGGTTAGATACCAAACAGTCGGTTTGACGCACTGATAAGCTTGGCCTGGCATGCAAAATAACCGAGCACCGGCACTGGTCACATTCATCTGTGAGGAAACCCAGACCGTGATGTCTCAGACCACTTCAGAGAGCTCTTCTGTCCTTCTCTTCCACTACCCTGCCATATCTCGGTCTCCTGCCTGCATTCTCCACTTTAGCACACACCTGATAAAAGCTCAAAGCAAATAAAATAAGAAAGATAAAATAAAAAGGAAATACAATAAAATAGGGTGGCACGGTGGCATAGTGGGAGCGCTGCTGCCTTCAGTTAGGAGACCCGGGTTAGCTTCCCGGAGCCTCCCCGTGTGGAGTTTGCATGTTCTCCCCGTGTCTGCGTGAGTTTCCTCTCACAGTCCAAAGACATGCAGGTTAGGTGCATTGGTGATCCGAAATTGTCCCTGGTGTGTGCTTGGTGTGTGGGTGTGTGTGTGCCCTGTGGTGGGCTGGCGCCCTGCCTGGAGTTTGTTTCCTGCCTTGCACCCTGTGTTGGTTGGGATTGGCTCCAGCAGACCCCCATGACCCTGTAGTTAGGATATAGCGGGTTAGAGAATGACTGACTGGTGTGACAGATTAAGGGTTTGCTTGCACCCTTGTACCCTCAGACCACACGTCAGACACCAGGTAAAAGTCCAATAATGATATTTATTACAATAATAATGTGCACAAAGCACGCTCCCAGACGCTTAGCCACCCTGCCTCCCAACTCAGCTCGTCTGTCTGGGATTTCCCACAGTCCTTTATATTGCTCGACCCGGAAGCGTTTCACCCTCTCTGTCCATGTGACCTGGAACACTTCTGGGTCAGATAAAAAATCCTTTTTTCTTCACCCAGGAAGCACATCGTTCTCTTTGTCCGTGTGACTATGACATACTTCCTGGGCGTAAGGCAAATAGTCTCTGGGCCTCCCTGCAGCGACTCCTGGCGGCCCCCATGGTATCCAGCCGGGCTGTGAATAAAGACTCCAATGTCCATGATGCCCTGCTGGTCTTCAGGGCACCTCCATACTGGTAGGGAGGGCTCCACCTGGCGGCGTGGGGGTATTGGCCGGGATGAACAGCCAGCCATACATCACACTGGCTAAAATAAAATGAGAACAGAACACGTGTTATGAAGAGAAAACCATTGAGTTGGGATCAGCAAAACTCAACAATTATCATTTTGTGTCAGTTAAAAAAAAAACAATTTGTAACATAACCGCCGTCAACCACCAATCAAAACTCTGATCTGGCCGCTCGCCCCTTTACCTCCACTTGTTTAAGCTCAGACTCCACCGACCTGAACCCTTAAACCATGCACCCCCAGACGCCAAATACTTTTTTGCTGCGCCTTTTAAGGAAATGTCATAATTCACCAAGAAAAAGTGAAATTTTAAATAAGTGTGGTGACTGGACTGTGTGATCCTATTATGTAATATCAACTAAATGAGAGGAGTGACGGAGCTGGGATTACATCAGGGATCGGCTCTGAGTCCTTTCTTATTGGCATTGGTGATGGACAGGTGGACAGACGAGATTAGACAGGAGTCCCCGTGGACTGTGATGTTTGCTGATGACATTGTGATCTGTAGCGATAGTAGGGAGCAGACTGAGGAGACCCTGGAGAGGTGGAGATATGAGAGGAGAGAAATGAAGGTCAGTAGGACCACCAGGACAGAATACATGTGTGTGAATGAGAGGGAGGTCAGTGGAATGATAAGGATGAAGGAAGGTGAATGAGTTTAAATACCTGGGATCAACAGTACAGAGTAATGGGGAGTGTGGAAGAGAAGTGAACAAGAGAGTGCAGGCAGGGTGGAGTGGGTGGAGAAGAGTGACAGGAGTGATTTGTGACAGATGAGTATCAGCAAGAGTAACAGGGAAGGTCTACAGGATGGTAGTGAGACCAGCTGTGTTATATGGGCTGGTGACGGTGGCACAGGAGACAGAGCTGGAGGTGGCAGAGTTAAAGATGCTAAGATTTGCACTGGGTATGACGAGGATGGACAGGATTAGAAATGAGGACATTAGAGGGTCAGCTCAGGTTGGGAGACAAAGTCAGAAAGGTGAGATTGCATTGATTTGGACATGTGCAGAGGAGAAATGCATGCTGGGTATATTGGGAGAAGGATCCTAAGGATAGAGCTGCCAGGCAAGAGGAGAAGAGGAAGATTTATGGATGTGGTGAGAGAGAACATGCAGGTGATGGGTGTGACAGAGCAAGATTACAAGGACAGGAAGATATGGAAGAAGATGATCCAGTGTGGTGACCCCTAATGGGAGCAGCTGAAAGAAGAAGAAGAAGAACTAAATGCTCTCTTTGTACTTTTTTTATTTCTGCAAGTGGCCATGTTATGTGCCCTGTGAGTGACTGCTGCCCTTTCCGAGTCAGTTCAGATAGACAGATAGAACTTTAGAATCAGAATCAAATTTTTTGGCCAAGTATGCATGCATACAAGGAATTGGACTCCGGTTTTGGTGACTACCCAGTTATAAGTTACGTAATCGAAATACACACAACAGTTAATCACACACTTGAAATAACAAAAAAAAAAACACACACACACAGGACACATATATATATACTAGCAAAAAATCCACGCTTCGCAGCGGAGAAGTAGTGTGTTAAAGAAGTTATGAAAAAGAAAAGGAAACATTTTAAAAATAACGTAACATGATTGTCAATATACAGTATTTGTTTTGTGAGTTTTACTGAGTGTTGCTGTCATCAAGGATTTGATTATCATTATTTCTTTCAATCAGGTTCGTATTTGGAGGATGTGTTGTGTTCAAGTTACATTCTGTGTTTGTCAACTGTTGTAAAGATAACAGGTTTCATTCATTGAAGTGTTCACTACTGTGGACGAAAACTCAGACCAGACAGCAGGTGCGGTTATAAAGCAGCTTTATTTTTCAGAGTCACGGTGAGTAGAGTTTCAGAAAAGCAGACAATCAAATATACATGACAGCGTCAGGGCTCTTCTGAACCCCGTCTGTTGGGTGGGGTCCCGTTTTATACCCCTAGAATGCGTGATTTAATATCATTATGAAATGCAACAGTCAACACTTTATTATACACAATCCTTGAGCCCCTTTAACGTCCCTTGTAAAACCTGATTTCTTGGCTCCTTTTGTTATGGCGTTCAGATGTAAGCTAAGGGAAAACATGATAAGGCAGACTCGTGTGTGGAATGCTCAGACCTTGAGTCCTTTGCACAAATATTTTTCTGTTTGCTAAAACAAAGCATGCTATTACATGGTTTTGTAAAGCTTACTTCTCAGACATGAATTAGTACAAGGGAACGAAGAGAACATTCGTCTTCCACATTCCCCCCTTTTTTAGCAAACAAAAAATATTTGATCAGGGAGAGTTGAGTAGAAAAGGGTAGGAGAGGGGGATGGAGTGGAGCGGGCGGAGGAGTGTGGGGTGGTTGTGCTGATCTGAAGCATTTTTTCTTCGTGTAAAAAATAAGCCTTTGCCATCGAGGCAGTAAAATACTTGGATACAATGTATCTTATCAAGGGAACAATACAGCAAGCTACAAACAGGAGAATGATTAAAACAACCGTAAGAGAGATGAAAACAGACTTAAGCCATTGGCCCCAGGACCCAAAAGTGGACATAAACCATTTGTCCCAAGGATTAGAAATGCCAGAATTAGTAGCTAGTTCATTAGAGAGAGCAGTCAAATCAGCTAAAGCACGGGTGATTGATCCATCAGGAGCTGTATTATTTGGGATATAAGTACAGCATGCATCACCAAACATAGCACAAACGCCTCCTTTCTCAGCCAAGAGCATATCTAAAGCCAATCGATTTTGCCAGGTCATGAGGGATGTTTTATCAAGTTGCTCATGGATACCTTCAACAGCTTCTTAGTAAAATTTAAGAATCGTTGTTGATTGTAATAGAGGTAGAGATAAAAAGGGCAAGTAGGCAAGGAAGGCCAGTAGGATCAGATATGTTAGAAAGAGGAAAAGGGACAGTGGCCAAATGTGGCCTAGCTGTAGCACATGCATAGCAATCAGATTGATTCACTTGTCTAGCTGAATATAATACCCATTGCAGCCAACGGTTCTGATCCCCATACCCAGTTTCAGTCGAAAAAGTGGAAGAAAAGGTGGAAATATTCATGACTTGACAGGGGGCGGGTTTGGACCAGGGGTAGGAGAGAGAGGTGTGTGTGTGGGGAAATAGGAGGTGTTAGTTAACAGGGTTCTCAACCTTAATGTGAAATCTCCCTAGAGGATCTATTCCAGATACACATGCCCCTAAAATATAGGTTCCTGAATCATGTAAAGAAGGGTTCTTCAGAGTAATGATCAAAGGGTTGCAATGGTATTCGGCACATTTATGAGGGGCATGTCCTTTTATAATAGAAAAACAATATTTCAGTCCATACTTCTAGGCCTTATAGGGTTGATAACCCCAGTCATCAGTTCCAGTATTAGCAAAAACCCAGTCCCACTTGTCACAGTTACTTCCGAATCCAGAGTTTGTAACAGCTACACACACATATTTGTCAGGTCCACTGGATTTGTCGATCAGTCCCACAGTCAATAATAGAACAGAAATCCACCTGAACTGATGTGGTGATTCCGAAAGGAAAAGTCAAGGTGACCAGAGCAGTTGACAAGGGGATGGAAAGACATAGTAGGACCACAATCAAGGGTGCCATCTTTTACAATGTGAGATGTGAATCCAAGCAGGCAGTCCCTTAACTTTAACAGCGTGTGGTGTCGACAGCAGAACTTGAAACGGTCCTCTCAACCGAGGTTGATGCCAATGTTTCCTTCGAGTATCTCTAACCAGAATCCAGGTTTCTAATGGAATCGGGGAGTCCTTTGATGGAGGACTAGTTCTCCAGGCCTGATTCACCTGCTCGTGGACTTCCTTCAGAGAAGCTCAGAGACCTGTAAGACTGGAAAGAAGATCATTGTCCACAGTATGCAGTATAACATTACTTATGACCATGTCGACTGGCATGGGCCGTCTGGTCAGAATTTTGAATGGCAATAGCCCTAACTGCCGATGTGTTCTTCCCCTTAATCCCATCAAGGCCAGAGGCAGAGCATCAGGCCAAGTTAAATTTGTTTGCTCACAGATTTTAGCCAATTTAGATTGCAAGGTACCATTGCATCGTTCCACAATACCTCCATTCTGGGGGTAGTATTTTCAATAATGATGCACATTTATCTGGAGCCAGGTGGTTAATTCATTTATGACGGAATTTACAAAGTGTGTGCCATTATCAGTTTGTAATTTCTGCGGTATGCCCCATCTTGGAATGATTTCCTTTTTCAAAGTTTTTGCCACAGTTTTGGCATCTGCATGTTTGGAAGGGAAAGCTTCCACCCATCGGGAGAACACATCAACAATTACTAAACAGTATCGGTACCCCTTTGATGGTCTTAATTCAATGAAGTCCATTTGAAGGTGTTCTAATGGACCCATTGGGTTAGGTGTAACGGCGGGACTTACCTGGGTGCCCTTTCCTACATTAAACTTTTGACATAATGCACAGCACCTGCAGAACTGCTCTGCATATGTAGAGAAACCTACAGCTTCACAATGTTTTTCAACATCTTGAACCATGGCATCTTTTCCAGCATCGTCTAGGCCATGGGTGATTTTTTCCATACCTGGAAAAGAAGCTTTAGGAAGGAAAGGTTTGTTAGTTTGCTTATGGGTCCGGACTCCATCAGAGAGGGACCCTTCTTTGGACTATTTTCTCTTCTCTGTGTCCGTGGCTGCAGTCTGTAAAGAAATAATTTGATTATCAGTGTCCTGGTCATTTCTCTGTTGGAATAAAGAGATTGGTGTGTTATTATACGCAGCCCGTTTAGCAAAATGATCAGCTAATTCGTTTCCTTTGCTGACAGGATCCTGTTTTCCTGTGTGAGCTTGACATTTAACGATCGCTAGCTTTGATGGTTTCGTTATGGCCTCTAAGAGGGATTATATTAGTTTTTGATGTTGAATGGGCTTGCCAGTACTGGTCTTGAATCCCCTGAGTTTCCATAATGCCCCATGATCATGGCAGACTCCAAAAAGCATATCTAGAATCAGTATAGTTACAATTTTTCCCTCTGACAACTGACAAGCTCAGGTGAGAGCTATCAACTCAGCTGCCTGCGCGCTTAAACTTGAAGAAATTTGGTTGTTCCAGCAGGTGGTCACCTTTGACCACTGCATAGCTGGTTGAAGGTGTTCCATTTTCCAATCGTAAAGAACATCCATCCACAAAAATTCTCTCTCCTGTTCCTAAAGGTGTTTCCTGTAGGTCTGGTCTAGGTTTTATAACCTTAGTTATTTTGTCATGAGAGTTGTGGGGCTCCCCTTGATTTTCAGTTGGAAGAAGTGTAGTTGGATTTAAGGTGGAGCACCTTTCTATGGTAACGTTTGACAAAGTACAGAGTACATTTTGATAGTGTATTGCCCTAGCAGTAGTGAGATGTGAGGTTTTAGCCTGTACTAAAATGGAGTGTACGGCGTGAGGCATTTTTACCACTAGGGGGCTCATGAGCACTATATCTGTACTGGCTAGCACGGCCTCTGTTGTGGCTGCTACAGCTCTGAGACAGGTTGGAAGTCCCGCAGCCACTGGATCCAATTTTTTTTCAAAAAATAGGCTAAGCCTTTGTTTTTTCTCCATGGAATTGTGTAAGAACTGCATTCATATATCCCCCCCTTTTCGTCCACGAACAGAGTGAATGGACGAGATAGTCAACAGTCCCAACGCATGCGCAAACAGTAGGGCACTTTTTTTTTTTAAATCCCACAGAGCCTTCTCAGCTTGATCATTGCATGCCACCTGACCAGAAAGGGGGAGACCAGGGGTGATCGCTAAAGTTTGCAAAAGCTGTGCTCTTTCAGTGACGTTTAAAATCCATTACCGGCAGTATCCTATAATGCCTAATACAGACACAACCTGTTGCTTTGTAACAGGTCTAGGAAGATTTTGAATGGTGTTTATACGATCGCTAGAGAGAGAGAGCTCTTGTTTCACAAGAAATGTCATGACCTGAATATTTCACAGTTGTTTGAATTAACTGCAGTTTTGTTTAGAAACTTTATGGCCATTTGCTGCTAAAATTAATAACAATTTCTGAGTATCACGTGCACAATCTTCTTCTGTAGTACTACACATTATATCATCTACATACTGTATCAATACACTGTCTTTATCTGGCCTTCTAAATTTTGAGCAAGAGCTTATCCAATACACAAGGGCTACAGTATATCCCTGAGGCATAACGGTCCATGTCCAACGGCGGTTTTGGAAAGTAAAGGCAAACCAGAATTGAGAGTCGGGGTGCACGGGAATAGAAATATAAGCATTAGCAAGGTCAATAACAGAGAAATAACGGGTGGATGAGAGTATCGTAGAAAGAATAGTGGAAGGATTAGGAACAATAGGTGCCCTAGGAAAAACTGCAGAATTAACTTGTCGAAGATCTTGAACAAAATGCCATGAACCATCAGCCTTTTAAACAGGTAAAACGGGGGAGTTGACTGGAGAGTATCTAATTTGAATGATTGCTCCACGTTTCACGAGATTGGAATGTACGGCGGAGATGCCAGCCTCTGCTGCTGGAGACAGAGGATATTGGGTGAGATGCGGGCAGAAGGATGATTTTGGGTAAATCACCAGTGGCTCACAGTGCGCTATCCTTCCATAATCATTTTTCCCCTGGGACCAAAATGCATCGGGAAGTGAGGAAAGCCAAGAGGGATATGAAGTCTGAAATGAAAATGTGGAGAGGGTGGGATGGCATAATGAACGGATAAATGGAAGGTCATCCCGAAGTAAAATCTTAGTTATCAAATGATCTGAAGTATCAAAAATACCCGGAGCAACGTGCAGCCAGTCCGTCCTTTCGAGACATTGTCCCACCCATTCCCCAATTTCAACTCAGTGAACGGTGCTAGAATTGGCTAAAGAAAACATGGGGAACTGAATCTCCTAAATAGAAAACGCTTTCTGAATATGTGAAGTGCACTGACAGCAGCAGCTGTGTTTGCATGAGGAAACAAATGCAAAGGATATGAAGGGTCTCTGGGCTCGTAACTGAAGAGAGAGAAGATTCTAACCAAGGTGTGTCCACTTCAGCAGGGAAGTACTGGGCAGTGCAGTGGAGGGTGTTGGGGACGTGCAAGTGGGGAAAAAAGACATGAAGGAGAAGAGTGTAGGGCTTTAAGGAGAATGGTGTGTGAGGAGATGTTCAGGGTCCATGCTGCAAAAGAGGGCTTAGTGTGGGGGGGTGGTTTGGCACAGGAGTTTAGGAATAGAATAGTAAAACCCTCGTTCGGTTAGAGAAATAGAGAGGGAGATCCCTTCCTAACAGATTAACAGGGCAGAGCTGATATGACAAAAACCGGTGCATCAAAATGGAACCACTGGAAATGAAGCAAAACATGAGGTTGTCTAGAAGCAATAAGCACAGTCACTGTATCTTTCGAGGCAGACTAGAAAAGCAGTTTTAGTGCCATTCACCAGCAAAGTCAATAAAAGATCTGTGTCCGCATGGCGAGTGAGCAAAGGCAACTGAAGAGAATGGCTGGGGGTCCCTGTGAATTCCTAGGACCAAGAAATAACCTCAGGTTCAGGTAAGACAGGCGGGGGAGGAAGCTGATGTGGGCAATTGCGGCAGAAGTGTCCCGTCGTAACAGGCAAGATGTGTAGGTGCTTGATCTGAGGGGAGAGGCGGCTGAGCAGTCGAAGAATTCGGATTAGGGAGTAAAAATCCACGACCTCTCCCCCGGCCTCGCCCCTGTCCTCGGAAAAAATCCACGTCCTCCACGTCCTCGACCCCTGCCTGAGGCAGCTCCACCTGCATAATAATTCATTTGTGCCGCGATTAACTTGGTCTGAGTGTCTGACTCTTTTTGCTTAGTCTGTCGTTCAGCATGCTCCTCGTGTCTTTAAACTTCATCAAAAGTGGCACTTTCCCATCCAAATACAGGACGTGCATACTTTATTTTGAATATCACTTCTGAGTCCTGACACAAAAGGAGGAACTGCTGCCTTGGCACGGTCGTCTGGGCTGTCTAAGCCAGAATCGTTTGTCATTAAGTCCTGAATGCGGTGTGCCCATTTATCTACCGTCTCATCTTTCTTTTGTTTGGCAGCTGAAATAAGGTACCAGTCAGTGCCCTTTTTATATTTTGCAGCTATTGCAGTTTTCGCGGTTTCCCATTGGGCAAGGAAAGGACCCTCATTATGTTGTTCACGAGGCAATGCCTCATTCCACTGCCACTGTTCTCCATTATGCTGCCCATAATTGACAGTAGCCCAAGTAGTGCCCATCTTTCTGTGTAGCACCTGGGTCCACTCGGCCGCACTGGGTTTATATATGTTGTCTAGTTGCTGCACCTGTTCCACAAACTTCAACCCACCGATTACCTTAAGATCAGGCACTTCGGACACTACGTCTCTCAGCTCTTGAATATCCCAGTTACGATGTATCATTACATTAGTGGGTTTGTTTCCTGGGGGTTGTGTGGGATCGTGTTGGGGGTTAGGGACTTCAATTAAAGGGCATGAAAATGTGGGTGCTAAAGGTTTTGGGGACTTAAACGGGGTAAGGTTTTCAGGGAACTTATCTCTGAGGGTCTTGCTTCTAGTACGTTGTGAAATGGAGGGCTTTTTGTGTGAGTTAGAAGAGCCTCCCATAGCCCCTAACAAGTGGCCGTCATTCTCATTATCCGGATGTGTAAGTGAGGAGGGGTCGCACTGATATTGTTCATCAAAGAAAACATCAGTAACTTGGGCATCGGTAACCACAGGAGCTGTTGGGGCAATGAGTGAATGTGGCGGTGGAAGGGGTTGTGGGTAAAGTGCTGGGGAAGAAAGCACAGGATATAAAGGGTCTTTTTTATCACTCCTTTTCCTCCTTCCTTCAGACTGGGGTCCTGTATCAGCCTGCACTTTCTGTAAAGCTATAAGCAGCTTTTCCTTTCTATTCTTAAGTTCAGCAACTTAAAGCTCATTCCGTTTCTGTGCCGCTTCCAACGTACGGTCTTTAATAACCAATTCCCATCTGTCATACATATCCATGTGATAAGGACCTCCATTACAACAACCCTGTGTATTTCTGCACAGTATTTTTCTAATGTCCTGTATCTCATTCATATCTCCGGTTCCTTCCATTACGCCATCTACCTGCACTGTCCTTATTCCACTTCCTACATACCGTTTTTAATATCTAATCCTGTCTTCTTTTCAATGAGCTTTCTAGGGGACCCGCCTTTCGATCCCGACAGCGCACTAGGAGCCTGGCGATCCCCCGAAAATAATCCTTCTAACGTTAGGTTTTTAGGACTCGGGGGGACTGTTTGACTGGCTTGCTAATTGTTTTTTCCCATAGTAAGCGGCAGGATCTCAGCAGAAAATGACTCAGCCCTCGATAAACCCCGTTCCACCCGCCGTCCGCTCCTATCCCCGGATTACAGCTTCAGGTGACTTCGTGTCCGTTTATTCGCATCAGCAGAATCCTACATCAATACACCCCGTGGAGTCCGGGACATGGAGGTTTTAACCCCGATCCCTTCATCAGACGGTTTGTATGCGTCAATCTGCCAGGGTATTGTCTCCGTCACCTTAGCAACCCGTTGAGACAAGAGTATGACCAGACAGCGGATGAAAAACTCGACCTCCCGTTTATTTAGACACACATTCTCTAAATACGCCCTTTCACCCCCATTCCTCAAATTATTATAGGAGCGTGCCACTCGCCCCTTTCTAATCCACTTCACAGTGGTGACTAGCTAACATTCACACTGTGCCGTTTTCCGTAGGGTCCCAAAGTCACCTTCCGTGAGTCCCTAGAACCCTCCTATGGGTCTGATACAGTATGCTCTCTTATTCTTTATTTTGCATATGCTTTTATTCTTCTTCTTTCTATATTCGTATTTTGCATATGCTTTTATTCTTCTTCTTTCTATATTCGTATTGCTTCTAGCACACCAGTCAAACTCAACTAACAGGAATCCCCCGATCTACTCACCGTGACTCCATCCACCTGCCTGGAAATGCCCGTCAAGTCGTGCCTCGTATCGGCTAGGAGGAGGTCAGGGACTCCCCACGCAGGAAACGCCCAAGACAGGCCAATCCTACATTTACTGAAGCTGGACCCGACCCGGCCGGAATCGGCTCCACCACGGTCCTCTGGACGATCCTGCACGAGGAGCCGTCTGCCGTCTCCTGCCCCACGTTTGGGCGCCAAAACTGTGGACGAAAACTCAGACCAGACAGCAGGTGCGGTTATAAAGCAGCTTTATTTTTCAGAGTCACGGTGAGAAGAGTTTCAGAAAAGCAGACAATCAAATATACATGACAGCGTCAGGGCTCTTCTGAACCCCATCTGTTGGGTGGGGTCCCGTTTTATACCCCTAGAATGCGTGATTTAATATCATTATGAAATGCAACAGTCAACACTTTATTATACACAATCCTTGAGCCCCTTTAACGTCCCTTGTAAAACCTGATTTCTTGGCTCCTTTTGTTATGGCGTTCAGATGTAAGCTAAGGGAAAACGTGATAAGGCAGACTCATGTGTGGAATGCTCAGACCTTGAGTCCTTTGCACAAATATTTTTCTGTTTGCTAAAACAAAGCATGCTATTACATGGTTTAGTAAAGCTTACTTCTCAGACATGAATTAGTACAAGGGAACGAAGAGAACATTCGTCTTCCACACTACCCAAATCGCTACTCATGAATCTAAGATGTTTAACAGGCATTCCCGGTATTAAGTTGTGGATTTGCCTGCGAATATTTAGCGGCAGCGTGTCTATGAACGTAATCTAAACTTAAGCTTTACACCTTGCTTTCCTATTGATATGTCTACAAAGGCTTGTTCAGATTCAGAGGGTTGTTCCTTTCTTACTGCATCAATAAACAGCTCGTCTTCCTCTTTATCTGAGACATCACACACTGCATGCACGGGTTTACCTTTCCCAGTCCTGCAAAGTCAGTTCACGTGATCCGCTCGGAGTACATGCATCGAAGGTTCTCAGCTGTGCTTGTACTATCTCGTGCGATCTTGCGATGTCCACAACTTTATTTAATGTTAGCTCAGACCCGGCACTTAAAAGTTTCTCTCGCACTTTTGCTGAGTTTGTGCGAAACACTAGTCTATCCCTGACCATCTCATCTTCGTTTGCATAAGCACAGTCCTTCACCAGCAATTTTAACTCCGTTACAAAGTGATGAAAAGTCTCATTTATACCCTGTGTCCCCTCATTAAACTTGTATCTCGTGAATATCGTATTCGCCTTAGGCATGACAAACGGCAGCGGAAGCGTGTCTATGAACCTAATTTAAAGTTAAGCTTTACACCTTGCTTTCCTATTCGTTTGCATAAGCACAGTCCTTCACCAGCAATTTTAACTCCGTTACAAAGTGATCAAAAGTCTCATTTATACCCTGCGTCTTCTCTTTAAACTTGTATCTCGCGAATATCGTATTCGGCGTAGGCATGACAAACGCCAGCGGCAGCCTGTCTATGAACTTAATTTAAACTTACGGTTTACACCGTGTACTTTGTTTCCGCCATAGCTGCACTTATGAATATGCTTGTATGCGTCACTCGCTTCATATTCTTTTGCTGCCTTCTCAATTGTGTAATGCGTTTTTTGAACAGGTTTCATTCATCGAAGTGTTCACTACCCAAATCGGTACTAGTGAATCTAAGATGTTTAACAGGCATTCCCGGTATTAAGTTGTGGATTTGCCTGCGAATATTTAGTGGCAGCGTGTCTATGAACTTAATTTAAACTTAAGCTTTACACCTTGCTTTCCTATTGATATGTCTACAAAGGCTTGTTCAGCGTCAGAGGGTTTCCGCAGTAGCTGCACTTATGAATATGCTAAGCACAGTCCTTCACCCGCAAATATTTACCTTATATGGGCAGGCAATCAATTTTGTGGGAGGTGTGATGATGCGAGACGCAACTCCGCCTCCCACGGCGACCGAGCTGCTGGCTATGGCCGTATATATGGACGAAAGTAGGTTCCAGTTATGACCGTTATGCGTAGAATTTCGAAACAAAACCTGCTTAAGTTTTATAAGTAAGCTGTAAGGAATGAGCCTGCCAAATTTCAGCCTTCTACCTACACGGGAAGTTGGAGAATTAGTGATGAGTCAGTCAGTCAGTCAGTCAGTCAGTCAGTCAGAGCTTTGCCTTTTATTGTATTGTATTTATATATATATATATAAAATCCAACATCTGCCTGTATGTCTGTCCTCTTTTCAAGAGACAACTACTTCCCGGGTTTTTTTTCTATAATTTCTTTGAACATTCCGTTGATTTTGTGACTTCTCTCATCGCGCTAAGTATCTTAGTTCGCTTGCGGTAGCAATTTATTTGCATAAATCCAAGAGAGACTCATCATGCCGAGGCCCTCCTCACTCACGTGTCTGCCTCGGGGCGTAACCTTAACTCCGCTTATTTAGCGAATGAGAGAATTACTTAACGGATTTAGATCTTTTTTTTTTCTAGAATTTGCTTGAACATTCCATTGATTTTGCGTCTTCTCTCGTCACGCTAAGTATTGTGGACGAAAACTCAGACAAGACAGCAGGTGCAGTTATAAAGCAGCTTTATTTTTCAGAGTCATGGTGAGAAGAGTTTCAGAAAAGCAGACAATCAAATATACATGACAGCGTCAGGGCTCTTCTGAACCCCGTCTGTTGGGTGGGGCAAAGTTTTTATACCCCTAGAATGCGTGATTTAATATCATTATGAAATGTAACAGTCAACACTTTATTATACACAATCCTTGAGCCCCTTCAACGCCCCTTGTGCAACTTGATTTCTTGGCCCCTTTTGTTATGGCGTTCGGATGTAAGCTAAGGGAAAACGTGATAAGTCAGACTCGTGTGTGGAATGCTCAGACCTTGAGTCCTTTGCACAAATATTTTTCTGTTTGCTAAAACAAAGCATGCTATTACATGGTTTTGTAAAGCTTACTTCTCAGATATGAATTAGTACAAGGGAACGAAGAGAACATTCGTCTTCCACAGTATCATAGTTTGCTTGCGGTACCAATTTATTTGCACAAATTTGAGAGACACAGCGGGCCGAGGGAAGGGGGGCGGAGCCCTCCTCACTCACGTGCCAGCCTCGGAGGTATATCTTACATCGGCTTAGCTAGCGAACAAGAGAACTACTTCACAGATTTTGAATTGTTTTTTTTCTAGAATTTGCTTGAACATTCCGGATGATTTTGCGACTTCTCTCATCACGCCATGTATCATAGTTAGCTTGCAGAAGCGACATATTCGTGCTAATCCGAGACAGAGGCTGCGGGCCGAGGGGAGGGGGAAGCGTGAAGTTAGGAGTAGGGAGCCATAACTTGCCTCTGCTTAGCTAGCGATACCTTTTTGTTTATTGATTTTTAAAGTTTGTCCTGTTTCACTACTACACAGGTGAAGCCACAGGGGACAGCTAGTAAATAATAAAATACAAAATACTCACTATCGAGAGTATGATAGTCACACATAGCTGACAGGCAGCATTGGAAATAATCAGGGACAACAGGCAAAAATACCTCAAATTACGCAATTATGCACCTTAAAACAGAAGGGTAGGGGCAAAAAT
>JANRMT010062834.1:63008266-63021649 GCA_026402145.1 Polypterus bichir lapradei | reverse complement strand
ACCCTTGGTTTATGGTTATTGCTATTATTGCATTAGTAACATGTGGCGAATTCTTTTATCTCCCCAGTGGAATTACCAGCATTTATCAAAATGGTTACTGGCCTTTACTGTCCAGTCACCCTAGTTGTCCAAGACCTGGAACATCATAACTAAAAAACGTGATATGCTGCTGGACGAAAACGGTTTTCAGCAAGTGAAACCTGTGTGGAACGAGCCCCAGACACAGACAGACGGACATCGTTTCGTCACCCAACACACACATTTTATTTTACTCTACTATTTACAGTTCAGTGCACAACCCAGTGCCTCCAACATCAATCCTCCGAAGTCCAGGCCTCCCTCTCCAGTGCCTCTCTTCTTCAGGCCGCCTCCACTCCTCTCCAGCAAGACTTTTGTCCACTTCCGCCCAACTCCAGTCATCATATGGAGGGAGGTGGCCCCTTTTATACATGCCCGGATGGGCTCCAGGTGCTTCCCGACACTCCTCTGCCAACAACAACAACAACAACATTTATTTATATAGCACATATTCATACAAACAGTAGCTCAAAGTGCTTTACATAATAAAGAATAGAAAAATAAGAGACACAGTAAGAAAATAAAATAAGTCAACATTAATTAACATCGAATAAGAGTAAGGTCCAATGGCCAGGGGGGACAGAAAAAACAAAAAAAAACTCCAGACGGCTGGAGAAAAAAAAAATAAAATCTGTAGGGATTCCAGACCACGAGACCGCCGGCCCAGTCCCCTCCGGAAGCACCCCAGGTGTCTTCGGTCTTCTTCCCTCCTTCACTTTCAGGTGTGGCAGAAGTGCTGAGGTCCAGGGCTCTCCAGGCACCGGGGCACCCCCTGGCGGTGACCACGGGCCCCGACAGGGTTGAGCTTCCAAGCCCTGCACCCCTGGTCCCCAGTGCAACCAGGGCAGTGTTTCCTTTGGAGGCATTAGCTCTCCGGAAATGTGTTCTTTTGAAACTGCGGCACATTAAGTAACTAAACAATATAGTAATATGACAGAAAAGGCGATATCCCTCCCATCGTGATTACGGCGGTATAAGAATCACATGAGAAAAATATACTTTAGCTTACATTTACTGACGGTTGACGCGGTTACAAATGGGAAGCTTTATGACAGACTTATCAAGGTGGGAATCTTGATCTAGGTAGTCTGCCATTTTTTCGTTACCACGCTGAGAGGATTTTCGGATGGAGGTCCAAACAGCTTCAAAGGGTTTGGCTGTTCTCCAAGCCTTTTAATACTGTCTGCTTCACTTGCTGGTCTTCTTTGTCTCCAAACAAGGGCAGGTAGGGACTGAACTCCTCCTCCACAAAATACAGAAATAACATAATGCCTACATGCCGGTTCTTATTCTTCCAAAAAGGAAAGAAGATTTTTGTACTGACAGAGGACAGAAATACTGTTCTGTGTTTAAGCTGACTATACAATCCTCCAGTTGTCTTTGGCTATCTGATCCAGTGCTTGGTTGGCAATTCTAAATGCTGAGCCCTTGTGTGCCAAACTTAGCACGCACATGTGAATGGATCCTTTAACAGTGTTGTCCAGATATAGTGACAGAAATATTAAAAGAAAAATGTATTATAACAGGCGGTCGCCCCCTTGTGGTCTGGAGGAGGCACAAGCCCTCTTGGGTGTCCCGGCTGGGTACCACCCCCAGCCGCATGCAACACCTGTTAAAGTAAAAGGTGAAAGACTCCCATTAGCAAAATGCTTGTTAACCTGTGTTATGGGGTGCAGACAGAAGGTTTATTTGGGGGGCAGGAAAAAGTGATGGGGGATTTGGAATCGAATCGCCTTTTTGGACCTTATTGATCCCCGAGGGATTAATCGCACAACCTTTGAAGGTCAGAGTGCAGGGTCTGCCATTGTACGGCACCCCTGGAGCGATTTTCATTTTAACAGTTCGACGGAGTAGGATCCCTTCCGGTAGTAATGGGATTTGAACCGGCAACCTTCCAGACTCCGGCGCAGATCCTTAGCACCAAACTTTTGCCAGTGATGTGAATCGATTCAACATGAATAGCGGGCCACATGCGTGACATCGCTAGCCGTTTTCGAATAGGTGTTTGAAGATCGCGTACCCAGTGTCCGGTGCATCGTCCCAGGTTTGAGCTTTTTTCATAACTATTTTGATTTTAAGCTTTTATAATACAGACAATCCAATAATACATTTTGGTGAGGGCACCACTTTCATATTGTTTAACATTACTAAAATTAAAGTTAAATGTGAACTGTAAGAATTACATGCATGTCGAGTGCCTTTATGTTGTTTATTGATAAAGCTAAAAGAACATTTTGCAGATTTTTTTAGTACCGAGTTAAGTTCTGAGCATTCTAGTACTGAGTAAATGGTCCAACCTCTACTCCTTAATAAGCTCACGTGTTCCAACACAAACTCCCCGATCTGACTCTAAGTAACAGAGCAAGTACTTGGAGTCAGATCTGTTAGAGCGTGTGAGCTCATTCAGTGCAGCAGAATCAACGCACATGTTGATCTTATTTTTTCTTTCAGTACATGTGCCTTCCCTGTTTATTTATATATCTAGTGACTTCTCTGTCTCTCTGTGACGCAGTGCTCTGTCTGTCTGTTTGTGTGTTATGGATCTTAAAAATAACAGTTATAAGGACACTTGTTCATGTTAATTGCAGTCACAATTGTTAAAAAATATTTTAAAAAGAGCATCCCACATGAAAATATAATGATCTCATTAACTGACAGTGCATACCAATTTATAAATTTTATGTCCGTTTGAGGTTAAAAAGAAAAAAAAAAAATAACACTGCGCTGTGAGTCAGAAAATCTTACCGCTAAGCCGCAGAAGCTGTTGTATCGCTCTTGAACCTTTTGTGAAAGTGTTTATTTGATGTTTAGACTTCATGCTTCACACATTCTATGGTTTATGCCTACATTTTATAACATATATTACTAAAATATGAAAAAGTTTCTGTTTTAAAAATGTATTTACACAGATTACTGTAGATACGGAACACACATGAAATGCATGTGTTCCAAATAATGATCTATTATTTCCACTCTAAAACTCCATTTCACTCCCACGTAATCAAACAAGGCATGAGCTGGGAGAAGTTCGTGCACGTTCTAACTCGGTGGGTGGATGGATTAGCCGGCTGCTTGAAGCTTGTCTTTAATCGACACATTTAGAGGACAAAAGACACTGGCAGAAAGGTGAGAACGGTTTTAAGGTGGGCCAGATCTACGAGTTTTTTCGTAGACACTGGTAATTCTAGTGTTAGGGACAAGCTGACAGAGATGGCAGTAGATTCATACCTGGTGCCATGGATCGTGGACTATCTTACAGACAGACCTCAGTATGTGCATCTCGGGAACTGCAGGTCTGACATTGTGGTCAGCAGCACAGGAGCACTGCAGAGGACTGTACTTTCTCCGGTCCTGTTCAGCCAACATACATTGGACTTCCAATACGACTCGGAGTCCTGCCACATGCAAAAGTTCACTGACGACACTGCTATCATGGGCTCCATCAGGAGTGGGCAGGAGGAGGAGTATAGGAACCTAATCAAGGACTTTGTTAAATGGTGCGACTCAAACCACCTACAACTGAACACCAGCAAAACCAAGGAGCTGGTGGTGGATTTTAGGAGGACCAGGCCCCTCATGGACCCCGTGATCATCAGAGGTGACTGTGCAGAGGGTGCAGACCTATAAATACCTGGGAGTGCAGCTGGATTGTAAATTGGACTGGACTGCCAAAACTGATGCTCTGTGCAAGAGAGGACAGAGCCGACTATACTTCATAAGAAAGCTGGCGTCCAACATCTGCAATAAGATGCTGTAGATGTTCTATCAGACGGTTGTGGCGAGCGCCCTCTTCTACACGGTGGTGTGCTGGGGAGGCAGCATAAAGAAGAGGGACGCCTCACGCCTGGACAAACTGGTGAGGAAGGCAGGCTCTATTGTAGGCACAGAGCTGGACAATTTGACATCCGTGGCAGAGCGACGGGCGCTGAGCAGACTCCTGTCAATCATGGAGAATCCACTGAACAGGATCATCTCCAGACAGAGGAGCAGCTTCAGCAACAGACTGCTGTCATCGTCCTGCTCCACTGACAGACTGAGGAGACCCCACACTATGTGACTCGGGGGGGTAAACGTTAACATTATACAAAGTTATTGTCTGTTATACCTGCATTGTTATCACTCTTTAATTTAATATTGTTCTTTATCAGTCTGCTGCTGCTGGAGTATGGGAATTTCCCCTTGGGATTAATAAAGTATCTATCTATCTATCTACTATCTATCTATCATATAGTGCCTTTCATATCTATCTATCTATCTATCTATCTATCTATCTATCTATCTATCTATCTATCTATCTATCTATCTATCTATCTATCTATCTATCTATTATATAGTGCCTTTCATATCTATCTATCTATCTATCTATCTATCTATCTATCTATCTATCTATCTATCTATCTATCTATTATATAGTGCCTTTCATATCTATCTATCTATCTATTAATCATATAGTGCCTTTCATATCTATCTATCTATCTATTAATCATATAGTGCCTTTCATATCTATCTATCTATTTGATGCAATGCGATACAACCAATGGCAAGAATGATGGAATCCCACCTCTGGGAGGAAGTGCATTCAAGTTGTTTAAAAATATAAATCACAGATATGGTGCAAAACTTTTTTAGCTGAACAGCTGAACGTTCTGGAACTGCAAAGCATACCTTAAAAAAAGATCGAATTAAATCCTTTTAAGCCACAAAACAAATTACACCCAGGGCTGTTTTTTAATCGTCTGCTTTTTGTGATAGGCACCCCGGCTTCGTTTTTTTTCCCCCTCCCTTAGTGGACCCTCTGGTCTCGAGAAGTTCTTCACACCTTGGTGTAATTAGGTCACAAAAGGTTTCTTGTAATGTGTGACCATGTCACATAAATGCTAGCGCATTTGGAAAAGAAACCACAAGGCACAAACATCCTGTTCACAGGTACGCTTGGCGGCTCTGGCCGTCCTCACTAGCTTTTGGAGTTTTCTGACACAGAAGCATTTGCCACAAACTAATAGGCCATATAGAAAATACCAAATAGGAGAAAAGATAATAGAAAATAAATTGATAGCAAAGTCTGGCTGTAAACTTATAATACATGTGTTATTGCATTATTGAGATCTTTGAGCCTTTAAAGGACATGCTGTAATTATTTTTTAGGAATGTACTATAGTTGAATGCATAAAGACTTTCTAGGCTACACATAAGGGGACCGTTCACTTCAAGAAGAAACGTTTGCCCAAAGATAATTTTTTTTTTCCAATGAGCCTCATTGTGTCGATTCAAACAATTTAGTTTACGTAGATTTAATTTTACCTTAATATGTGATGAGGCCATAGGCAGTGACCAGGAGGCTTAGAATGACCACCACAAACGGAGGCCTAAAGGGCAAGTGACCAGCAAGAAGTAAGTCTAACTTAATGGAGGGTCAACCAGATGAGTAAAACAAATTGGATTGTCTGTAAAATAAAAAAGATTAAGGTCAATACAGTTAGGAAAAAACAAATACTAAGTGGTTAGTGTTGGGGCGTAAAATGCAACGGAGATTCTCACCTTGAAAGAAGGCTCTAGGAGTCGAAGGACAGGCAGACAGAGTAATTAGCTTTATTGCAATAATCAATAACGTGGACTCAACCCAATTAAGCCAAACTGAGCTGAGCCCTGAACAAGCCAGACGTCACAGTTTATATCCTCATTTCTTATCACTTCGACTTCGCTAGCAACGGCTCCTTCTGACTGGCCACTCCAGCTGACCCCTTGCAGGCCCTTTCTGTAGCCACCAATATTCCTCGTACCTTTTCCCTCAATATCATTCTTTGCTTCCCTTATTTACTAACTGACCCTCAACCGGCAAGTGTTCCCCCTTCTCTGACCTCGGGTGGTCTCCATTCATCATTCTCCCCCTTCTCTGTCTTTTTGGGTTATTAAACATTGGTGGTTTCTCTCTGAGCTCAATTAAAACAGAAATATGGCATGTGCCTTTATTTAACTGCCTTGCACCCCGTCTTGGCTGAGATTGGCTCCAGCAGACCCCCCCATGACCCTGTAGTTAGGATATAGCGGGTTGGATAATGGATGGATGGATGTAGTATATATAGTATATAGCAGGGGTCCCCAACTCCAGTACTGGAGGTCCCCAGTGGCTGCTGCAGGTTTTCATTCTCACCCTTTTCTTACTTAGTAGCCTGTCTTTGCTGCTAATTAACTTCTTTTAAATTCATTTTATTTGACTTGTTCTTGAAGGTTCAGACCCAATCATTGTTTCTTTTTCCTTAATTTGCAGCCAAACAATAATGAGATACAAAATGAACCAAAACATGACCAGCAAACTGTGACCATCACACAATATCTGAAAATAAAGAAAGATGAAGGTCTAAGGAATGTCTACCTGCTCAGGTCCCCAGTGCTCTTAGAAAAGAGAAAATTTCAGAAATGTCTGCTGTTGCACAATGAGAGCAGCAACAAGCCATGGAATAAAGGAACAAGTTTAATTAACGACAAGAAATCAGAGCCTACTTAAACAACTGGTTGGGGTGAAATTGGTTGGAGTTTGAGGCCCTGACTTAGTTGGTCTTCTGTTGGCTCACTCACTTCACATGTCATTTCTATTTGGGTGCCATTTAAGGAAGGAAATGAAGCAATTCAGAGGAACTATGAAGAAACTGAGAGGAACAAAAAAACAAGTCAATTAAAATGAATTCAAAAGAAGTTAATTAGCAGAAAAAACAGGTCGATAATTAAGAAAAGGGTTAGAATGAAAACCAGCAGCCACTGGTGCCCTCCAGGATGGGAGTTGGGGACCCCTGGTATATAATGTGTATATTTATATATAGTTGTGCTTGACAAGAATTTTCTATATTTCTGCATAAATATGACCTAAAACATCATCAGATTTTCACTCAAGTCTTAAAAGTAGATAAAGAGAAACCAGTTAAACAAATGAGACAAAAATATTATACTTGGTCATTTATTTATTAAGGAAAATGATCGAATATTACATATTTATGAGTGCAAAAGTATGTGAACCTTTGCTTTCAGTATCTGGTGTGACCCCCCAATAACTGTTTCCGGTAACTTCTGATCATTCCTGCACACCGGCTTGGAGGAATTTTCGCCCATTCCTCCGTACAGAACAGCTTCAACTCTGGGATGTTGGTCGGTTTCCTCACATGAACTGCTCGCTTCAGGTCCTTCCATGACATTTTGATTGGATTAAGGTCAGGACTTTGACTTGGCCATTCCAGAACATTCACTTTATTCTTCTTTAACCATTCTTTGGTAGAACGACTTGTGTGCTTAGGGTCGTTGTCTTGCTGCATGACCCACCTTCTCTTGAGATTCAGTTCATGGACAGATGTCCTGACATTTTCCTTTAGAATTCTCTGATATCATTCACAATTCATTGTTCCATCAATGAAGGCAAGCCGTCCTGGCCCAGATGCAGCAAAACAGGCCCAAACCATGATACTCCCACCACCATGTCTCACAGATGGGATAAGGTTCTTATGCTGGACTGCAGTGTTTTCCTTTCTCCAAACATAACGCTTTTCATTTAAACCAAAAAGTTCTATTTTGGTCTCATCCATCTACAAAACGTTCTTCCAATAGCCTTCTGGTTTGTCCACGTGATCTTTAGCAAACTGCAGATGAGGAGCAATGTTTTTTTGGAGAGCAGTGGCTTTCTCCTTGTAACCCTGCCATGCACACCATTGTTGTTCAGTGTTCTCCTGATGGTGGACTCATGAACATGAACATTAGCCAATGTGAGAGAGGCCTTCAGTTGCTTAGAAGTTACCCTGGGGTCCTTTGTGATCTCACCGACCATTACACGCCTTGCTCTTGGAGTGATCTTTGTTGGTCCACCACTCCTGGGGAGGGTAACAATGGTCTTGAATTTCCTCCATTTGTACACAATCTGTCTGACTGTGGGTTGGTGGAGTCCAAACTCTTTAGAGATGGTTTGGTAACCTTTTCCAGCCTGATGAGCATTAACAACTCTTTTTGTGAGGTCCTCAGAAATCTCCTTTGTTCGTGCCATGATACACTTCCACAAACATGTGTTGTGAAGAGCAGACTTTGATAGATCCTGTTCTTTAAATAACACAGGGTGCCCACTCACACCTGATTGGCATCCCATTGATTGAAAACACCGGACTCAAATTTCACCTTCAAACTAACTGATCATCCTAGAGGTTCACATACTTTTGCCACTCACTAATATGTAATATTCGATCATTTTCCTTAATAAATAAATGACCAAGTATAATATTTGTGTCTCATTTGTTTAACTGGTTTCTCTTTATCTACTTTTAGGACTTGAGTGATGTTTTAGGTCATATTTATGAAGAAATATAGAAAATTCTAAAGGGTTCACAAACTTTCAAGCACAACTGTATATGTATATATATACAGTATATATATATATATACACTAGGGGGCTGTGTTGTGAAGGGGGGAGGGTGAACGCACGCTAAGGAGATGTGGACGGATCAGCTTTTGTCTTTCTGCTGCTAGCTGCTACCGTGCTGCGTGATCTGCATGTCGCGCTGCGCATCGCTAATTTAAAAGCCTGTACAGCAGCTGTCCTCTTGTCTCACTTCCTTATCTCGCGGGACGTTAAAGTGTCTCTGAGAAATTGTTTGTAAGTAGGGCGTGACGTGCAAGAAGTCTCGCGGGACTTCAAAGTGTCTCTCCAAGATGATCACATCTCGACCCAAGACTTTTTTATATTTTAGCTTTTCAACTAGAGCTTTTAATTCTAAGTTGCAGTTAAAAATCTGCATAATTTATATTTTCTTACGATATTTAACATGAAAATCCTGTATTTGTTTTTTAGGAGACACTTCAGACTGTTTCAAATCTTCTGTGAATGCACTGGAAGGAGAATCTGTTATACTCAGGTGCTCACTGGAGACTTTTCCGTTTTTAAATGACACAAATTTTGAAAGTTATGGGCTGACAGTCACCTGGAGATTCAACCCATCAAGGGGGAAGGAACACCAATTCACTAATTTGTCCAACATAAAGAAGAAGGGTTTATACCTACTGATTGCTAACGTAGCATTAGAAGATTCCGGAGGCTCCTATAGTTGCACTATACAGTAAGTGATGAGTTTTGTTTCCGTCCTAGAATATCCAAAACATTTTTGTGGATCTGCCTTCTTAAATACGCCACATGATTTAGCACTACAGCATCTAGTTGTGTGTCATCCTGCCCCAGATAGTAAAGCTGGTTGTTTTTTTACATTGAAGTGTCTGTTGTTTGCATTTTATTACACTGTGGCTGCCTGAGTGTAGTCAGGATGAAGATGAAGCTGTCCGTTACGTTTCATTTCTCTTTAACTCTTCACCCTCTTGGAATTCCTCACAGTTAATTGTCATACGACACTGAAATCCAAGTGGATTGAATATGATGAAGTAAATTCATCAGTTGAAAAATCAATCTTGGTATAACTGACAGAATCAAACTTCTTTAACGATAAAGTGAAAACAGATCTCTGCAAAGTGGTTTAAATTATTTACATATAAAAAAAAATCGGGAGTGCTCTCCCCTCGACTTCTCGTATACTCAGATATGGGGATGGATATTTGAGATGTACACCGCAAGACAATGATTATATTTTTATATTATGTACATTAAAGAACCATCAACCTGAAATCAAATCAAATGAATATAATATTGAACAATTATTATAAAAGTTAAGTTGAATAAATTGGACTCTGCAGCTGCATGAATAACAGGTAAAGTACCACTTCTGGTTAGCGGAAATAGCCCAAAAGTTGATAGAAACTTACGTTTTGTGCCAAATACTTTGTGACAGATAGGGGGTGCTGTCGTCTCCCTTGAACCCTTGGACCAGACGCCAGACACCAGATAAAAGTCCAATAATTGGTTTTATTATTACAATAATGTGCACAAAGCACCCTCCACTCCACAATACTCATAAACAATAAATCCACAATAATCAATAATACAATCCTCCACTCCCAGACGCGTTGTTCCCTTCATCCCAACTCACCTCGCCTGTCTGTGATCTCCCACAGTCTTTTATAGTCCTCGACCCGGAAGTGTTTCTCTCTCTCTCTCTCTCTCTGTCCGTGTGACTGGCAACACTTCCGGGTCAGATAAAAACTCCTTTTCTTCAACCCGGAAGTACGTCATTTCTTCTGTCCATGTGACTGGGATGTACTTCTGGACTGTAGGGAAAATAGTCCTTGATCTTCCCTGCAGTGTCCTCTGGCAACATTTATTTATTTATTTATTTATTTATTTATTTATTTATTTATTTATTTATTTATTTATATAGCACATCTTCATACAAAAAATGTAACTCAAAGTGCTTTACATAATGAAGAACAGAAAAATAAAAGACATAGTAAGAAATAGATAGATAGATACTTTATTAATCCCAAGGGGAAATTCACATAATCCAGCAGCAGTATACTGATACAAAGAAACAATATTAAATTAAATAGTAATAAAAATGAAAAAAGTTAGCATTTACTCCCCCAGGTGGAATTGAAGAGTCGCATAGTGTGGGGGAGGAACGATCTCCTCAGTCTGTCACTGAAGCTACTCCTCTGCCTGGAGATGACACTGTTCAGTGGATGCAGTGGATTATTCATGATATTTAATTTTAATTTAATTTTAAGAAATTAAAATAAGTCCACATTAATTAACATAGAATAAGAGTAAGGTCCGATGGCCAGGGAGGACAGAAAAAAGTAAAAAAAAAAACTCCAGACGGCTGCAGAAAAAAATAAAATCTGCAGGGATTCCAGACCATGAGACCGCCCATGGTATCCAGCAGGGCTGTGAATAAACACTCCATTGTCCATGATTCCCTACTGGTGTTCGGGGCACCTCTATGTTGCAGGGAGGGCTCCATCTGGTGGCCTGGGGGTATTGGCTGGGATGAATGGCCGGCCATATACCACAACTTGTATGCAAAATTTGGTTGATCTAAGTGAAAGAGTACTCAAGTTATTGTGTTTACGTGTACACATACACACACACAATTCCAAAAATTGTATTTTCGGAATTCAGGGAGGTCTAAAACATCGAGATTCACCAAAATCTCAAAATGGAATTTTTGGACCATTACACTACTTTCCCTATACTTTGTATATGAGAAAGTAAAAAGGCAAAATAATCAATTATTAAAGATAGGATGAGAAGCACAGACATCCAGGAGACGCTCAGAGTGGAGTCGCGGACCCTCCTCATCGAGAGGACCCAATTGAGGTGGTTCAGGCATTGCTGGACACCTCCCAGCGGAAGTTTTATGGATGTGCCCGGCTAGAAAGAAACCCCGGAGAAGACCCAGGGCTTGCTTGGAGGATTATATCTCCCAGATGGTCCGGCAACTCCTTGAGACCCCACAGCATAAGTTTGCAAGTATGGCTGGAAAAAAGGGATGTATGAGCCTTACTGCTAAGATTGTTGTCCCAGTGACCCGGTCTTGGACAAGTGGTGGAGAACTGAAGGAATGAACGAATGAAAGTAATCAATAATAAGTATTTACCTTCTTTATTATGACTGGTGCATGACACTGGTTTTAAAAGTCTCATTATTAGTTCAGTGGACATCATCGCGCTTGGGCTTCCTTTGATTGTATGTGGAAGGCCGAATCAGTATGGTGGCCTGATCTACAACAAATGAAGACAAAAAAAACACAACAAGTGTATCCTCCATCTCTGCGTTGTCATTTGGGTGAAAGACAGAGGCCACAGAAAGGTTATTGAAAATGATGATGAAGGAGTGATGCCCTACTGCCAGTCACACTGTAATGTCACATAGGATCCCATTCACGTAAGTATCCCAGAGTAATGCCTCAAGCCTGTCACTTTCAGTAGTCCACCCGGGGACTCACTGTAACTGTTATGGGTGTCCTCACGACACATGAAGGCTGTACATCCTTTTGGTTTATGTCACGTATCAACCAAATGGAGTCTTACTTCTACCGCACTTGTTCTTCGATTGAGGCGTGATCTCTGAGCTTTGATAACCCTGTGGGCAAGAAAGCAGCAAGATACAGAGAGTGAAATAGCGGATGCCCTAAACTTACATTTTTCTGAGGTCTTCACAAGTGAGCAAGTGGATAACCTCAGAGCAGTAACAGGGACTACTAAGGTATTTCTGAGTGATTTAGAAACTGTAGAGAGAGAAGAGCTGCTCAGATTAAATAAGCTCAAATCAAACAAATCACCAGGACCAGATAATATTCACTCGCGAGTTCTTAAGGAGGCTAGTGAGTACATATATAAACCCTTGACACACATTTTTAAGAAGTCACTGCACACTGGAGAGATTCCAAAGGACTGGAAAATGACAAATATCATCCCATTATATAAAAAGGGTGATGACAGGGCAGATCCAAGTAACTATAGGCCAGTAAGCGTAAGGGTCATCACAGGAAAATTAATGGAAGGAATGATTAAGGATAAGATTGAGCAACACATGGCAAGGACAGGACAGTCAGCATGGGGTCAGAAGAGGGAGGTCGTGTTTTACTAACAGGCTGGAATTCTATGAGGAGGCAACAAAAGGATACGACCAGAGAGATATTATTGATCTGGAGTTTCAGAAAGCATTTGATAAGATGCCACATGAGAGGGTTATGAGAAGGATTGAGGAGTCGTAGTGGACTGCCGGTCAGTGTTCAGAAGCCATTAAGAAGGCTAACAGTATGTCAGGTTATATAGTGCCTTGACGTGTGGAGTACAAGTCACAGGAGGTTCTGCTCAGGCTTTATAACACACTGGTGAGGCCTCATCTGGAGTACTGGGTGCGGTTTTGGTCTCCAGGCTACAAAAAGGACATAGCAGCACAAGAAAAGGTCCAGAAAAGAGCGACTAGGCTGATTCAGGGCTACAGGGGATGAGTTTTGAGGAAAGATTAAAAGAGCTGAGCCTTTACAGTTTAAGCAAAAGAAGATTAAGAGGAGACCTAACTGAAGTGTTTAAAATTCTGAAGGGAATTAGTCCAGTGGATCTTGACTGTTATTTTATAATGAGTTCATCAAGAACACGGGGACACAGTTGGAAACTTGTGAAGGGTAAATTTCGGACAAATATTAGGAAGTTTTTCTTTAAACAAAGAACGATAGACACTTGGAATAAGAGACCAAGTAGTGTGGTAGACAGTAAGACTTTAGGGACTTTCAAAACTCAGCCATATTGTGAACTTGAGACTGGCTTAGACTTTGATGAGCTGCCTTTTCCTTCTCTCCTGTTTTGTTCCTTTCATCAGACCCAGGAAGAATCTTCAGGGTTCTTTCTTTCTTTCTTTCTTTCTTTCTTTCTTTCTTTCTTTCTTTC
>JANRMT010062834.1:62992381-63004791 GCA_026402145.1 Polypterus bichir lapradei | reverse complement strand
TTCTTTCTTTCTTTCTTTCTTTCTTTCTTTCTTTCTTTCTTTCTTTCGCCGCCTCCACTCCTCTCCGTCCACCACCTCCCAAATGGAGTGAGGTGGCCTCTTTTATAGTGCACTAGGAAGTACTATAGGTTCGCTCCCATTAGCTTCCGGCAGCACTCCCGGGTGTGGTGGAAGTGCTGCATGGGCACCCAGAAGTATTCCAGGTGTCCCCGGAGTCTTCTTCTGGCAGCAGTCCCGGGTGTAGCGTAAGTGCTGCTGTCCAAGGCTCTGTAATTGTCCAGGTGCCCCCTGGCGGTGGCCACGGGCCCCAGCAGAGTTGATTGTCCAAGATCCTGTGGCCCTGATTCAAACCGGGGGGCTGCCCTCTTGTGTCCTTGTACTTGTGATATTTTTATTTTTATACTGCATTGAGGATTACTTGTGTTCTATTCTGTCTATTGTGTTGTATTGACCCCTTTTTTTGACACCCACTGCACGCCCAACCTACCTGGAAAGGGGTCTCTATTTTTGAACTGCCTTTCCAAGGTTTCTTCCATTTTTTCCCCTACACAGGTTTTTTTTGGGGAGTTTTTTCTTGTTTTCTTAGAGAGTCATAGCTTTCTGTCAAAAGGCAAGGCCTGTGTGATTTTGGGCTATTTAAAAATAATTTGTATTGTATTGTGTCCTGGGGGAGGTATTGTCTCTCTCCTGGTCCTTCTATTTTGAAGGCATCCCGGCTGGGCAAGGGCCCCAGCCGTCCACCACAATAGGCATAAGTCTTTTTAATCCTAACTCTTACATCTTAATGCTTAGTATAAAACAATGCTTACTTTCTCATGTGCTTTTAATACTTTTCTAGTACGTTTAAATTACCAATTTTAAGAATACAATTTTCTATAGGATGGACCCGGCCCCTTACTTGCTGGGAAGCCAGTATGACAGATGGTCAGGAAGGCAGGTGTGACATTCCTGCCGTAGAGCAGCCAGTTGAGGTGGTCTGGACATGTCGTAAGGACGTCCACCCCCAGGTGACTCCTCATGGTGCTGCTCTGGACGCGTCCCACAGAGCGGAGACCCTGTGGCAGACCCAGGACAGGCTGGAGGGATTGTATTTCTCGATGGATCTGAAAACGCCCTGGAATTCCCCAGGAAGAGCTGGAATCTGTAGCTGGGGACAGGGAATTCTGAGAGGTCCACCAGAACACTCAGCAGGAAAAGCGGATAAGCAAATGAGATGAGATGAGAACTTCTGATCATTAATGTTCTGTTTTCTTTTGTTAAGGACTGTAAGGACAACTTGGTTTCTTCAGGTGCAGTTCTCGAATTCAAACAGCTTTCAAAAGCAGATGCTGGCAATTATATATGCAGATATTCATTTGAATATGAAGGAGTCCGATATAATATGTCTCGAACCAGGCAGCTCCGTGTAAACGGTAAGAAATGGATGAAATTCCTGTTGGATTATTATTTTTTGCTTGCTAGAAATACCAGGATTTGAAACGTCAGCTTCACTTGCACAACTTTATTAAAAAGGGTTTGCAGCGGATTCAGAATTTATTCAGACGCTGGCACTTTCTGCACACTTTTTATTGAGTTGTGGATTGTTGCTCAGTATCCCATAATGACAAAGTAAAAACACATTTTTGGAAAAGGTTTATAAATTAGGCGGCATGGTGGCAGAGTGGTAGCGCTGCTGCCTCGCAGTTAGGAGACCCGGGTTCGCTTCCCGGGTCCTCCCAGCGTGGAGTTTGCATGTTCTCCCCGTGTCTGCGTGGGTTTCCTCCCACAGTCCAGAGACATGCAGGTGAGGTGCATTGGTGATCCTAAATTGTGCTGTGCGTGTGCCCTGCCTGGGGTTTGTTTCCTGCCTTGGCTGGGATTGGCTCCAGCAGACCCACATGACCCTGTAGTTAGGATATAGCGGGTTGGATAATGGATGGTTTGCAAATTAGTTAAAAATCAAAAATTGAAGTCTATCATGTAGATACGAGGGGGGACCCAAAAATAACGAGAATTATTTTCTGGAGGCTGGAAGGGCATTAGTTTCGACATTTACCAGCTAGGTGGGTGTACTAGACTGCCCACTCTATCATTTGGCCAAGTGGCGTCCTGTAAGGTCTGTAAGGTCCGTGTCATTTTTTTCTTGAGCCACCGTCTTTGTCAATTTTGTGACAGCAGACTTGAAAGAGTAACGCGTTTGCATCAAGTTCTGTTTCCTGTTGGGGAAAACGGCAGCAGAAGCTGTCGCAATGCTTCGGGAGGCTTTCAAAGCAGAAGCTTTCAGTCAGGCAAGGGTTTTTACCTTCAAGTGCTCACGCGATTGTGTGTTGCAGTGCGGAGAAAATGACCAGAGTTGCGACGATCAGACGAGTGGCTTCTGCATCACGGCAGCACTGAGTGTGCGGCAGTTTCTCATGAAAAACGGGATGATGACCCCTCCACTCCCTGGACCTTGTACCCTGCGATTTTTTTCTTATTTCCAAGTATGAAGAGGGACCTTAAAGGAAAGCGTTTTCAGGATGTAGAGGAGGTCAAGAAGCAAACAACGGAGTCACTGAAGGCCATCACTTTTCTGTTTCAGAACAGTTTTGAACAACGGGAAAAGCGGTGGGACAAGCGTATTGCATCTTAGGGAGAGTATTTTGAGGGTGATTACATTTTGGAGATGTTCGGAGAAATATACGATTAAAAAAAAAAAAACTCGTTATTTTTAGGTCCCCCCTTTGTAAGCATCTCAAGTCCGTTAACCCTAAACCCAAACCTTAGGCTCCATACTTTGTAGAAGCCCCTTTGGCAGCAATTCCAGCTGTAAGTCTCTACAAGCTTTGGGCAGCTTCATTCTTTCTGGCAGATCCTCCTCTCAAGCTCCATTAAATTGCATGTGTGGCTTCTGTGAACTGCCATCTTCAGGTCTCTCCACACATCTTCTATGGGGTTTAATACTGGGGCACTCAAGGACATTCAGAGACTTGTTCCAAAGCTACTCCTGCGTTATCTTGCCCATATGCTTCAGGTCATTGTCATGCTGAAAAGGTCAACCATTCACCCAGTCTGAGGTGCAGTCCATTCTAGAGCAGGTTTTCTTCAGCGTCCCCTCTGGATTTGGTTGCATTCATCCTTTGCTTAATTCTGACCAGTCCCCCCGTCCCCGCACTCCCATAGCATGATGCTGCCACCATCATGTTTCACCGTAGGGATGTTATTAGGCAAGTGATGAGCAGTAACTGGTCTTACTGGGAGTTCTGCCCAGTATTCAATGTTTGTGCCATCACACCAAAGACCCTCCTCATGCTCTGAGTCCTACAAATTGGAATATGCTTTTTAGGTAAGAGTGGCTTACGTCTGGCCAGTCTACCATAAATGCCCAAAAGATGGAGTGCTGCTGAGATGGTTGTCCTTCTGACAGGCTCTCCCATCTCAGCAGAGGACTTTTGAACCTGTTAGATTGACCATTGGGTTTTTGCTCACCTCCCTGACCAAGGCCCTTCTTGCCCAGTTACTCAGTTTGGCTGGGCAGTCAACTCAAGGAGGAGCCCTGGTGTTTCCAAATCGCCTCCATGTTACAATTATTTGGGCCACCTGTGCTCCTGGGAAAACTCAACGCGTTAGAAATGGTTTGATCCCCTTGCCCTGACCTGCACTGCACCACAATTTGATCATGGAAGTCTACGAAGAGTTCCTTGGACTTTGTGGCTTGGTTTTTGTACCTCACATTCAGTTTATCCCATTCTTCTTGACAGATCCTCACAAGCTCCATTAGATTAGAGGGGACGCTTCTATAAACTGACAACTTCAGGTTTCTTCTCACATGTTCTGTGAAGTTTAAGTTTGGGCTCAGGCTGGGTCACTCATGGAGAGCGGGGTCGTTCTTAGGTTTTTGGGGCCCCTAGGCATGGAGCGTAGGTAGGGGGACCCCAGAAGGGGGGGTCCACCCTCTGGAGCTGAGGATAAAACTGAATTGTGAAGTTGCAAAATGGACCTCAGACGAGAGTTTTATGTCCCACTACCTCTTTTCCTTTTTCGATGGAAAATATCGCCTACATGTATAATTATAACAGAGCAGACGGAGGGACGGAGCAAACCGCCCACTGCCGAGTCGCTTTGTGGAATGGTTTTTATCTTCCCAGCTTCTGCTATTTATAGTGTGATCGCTTGGAGGCAGGTGAGGTGGATGATCAGTGCCCTCCCACCCACCACTCCGTCACCTCGATTCTGCCTGTCGTCGTCACTGTTTCCTCTTTGCTCACGTATAACCATATTGATAATTCCACCACCAAAGAAAATTTGTACTTCTGAAATATATGGACCTATAAGTTGTAGGCTATTTGGTTGGCAGTGAGGGCCCTAGGCGGTCGCCTATTGTGCCTATGCCTAAGAACGGTCCTGTGGAGAGTCAGAGAGTTCACACAAAGCGCTGTCTTCTCGGCCTGGTTTAAGTCATTGTTGTGCTAGCAGTTGAACCATCAGCCCAGTCTGAGGTGGTCTGGACTCTGCAGCAGGTTTTCTTCTCTGACTTTGACTGCATTCATCCTACCCTCAATCCTGACCAGTCTCATGACCCAAGGGCCCACATAGCACCTCCATGTTTCACCATAGCGACGGTATTAGGTAGGTGATGAGTGGTGCCTAGTCTGTGCCAGACAAAGTGCCAGAAGTTCTGACCAAAAGACTTCAACTTTTGTTTCACAAGAAAGACCAGAGCATCTTTTCCCTCGTGCTCCCTGAGTCCTTTAGATCAGTGGTCCCCAAACTTTTTGACACCAAGGACCGCTTTACTAGAAGCCAACTTTTCCAGGGACCGGTGGAGGGGGAAGATGGGGTTTTATGGGGGGGGGGGGGATTTTTAGGGGCGTGTTTTATACACAATTTACATTACATTTCTATTATTATTAAGTTATAATATCGTAATAGAAATTATACAGCTTACCATAATGCAGAATCAGTGGGAGCCCTGAACTTGTTTTCCTGCAACCAGTAGATCTCATCTGGGGACGATGGAAGGCAGTGACACGCGAAGTGTGTTGCTTATCTTCAGTCTACTCCGTAATCTCGTTTTGGTTGCTGTCACTGCAGAAAACGCTGCCTCACAAAGATAGGATGTTGGAAATGGAAGTAGCTTCAATAGTTTCTTTCGTGTTAATTTTAATCTCCTCCTGCCTGTTGACGAGAATTTTTCTCAGCATTTCCTTGCGATAATACACTTTCAGGGTGCGAATGATGCCCAAATCCAATGGCTGAAGCACTGCTGTGCAATTGGACGGGAGGAATTCAACGCGAACATTATCTGAATGTGGAAGCATGTTGTGGGCAGCACAGTTATCAATCAGAAGCTGAATAATCCTCTTCTTCTTCTTTTTCATATTGTGAGGTTTCTGAACTATTTTGGGATCCCCCCCACCAATGTTCCCTCTAAGGAGTAGCATATAGTGAGCAAAAAACATTGTTTATGAGCGACATTTTGTTTAAGCCAAAAATTTATGAGCACCAATTTTCGCGATAAGTACGAGGGATGCTGTCGGAATGAGCGATCGTGCGGGAAGTATGAGCGACGCTCTGAATTTGTGTGAGCGATCGCTCACGCGCTCAGCTTAGAGGGAACATTGCCCCCCCCACCCAACAGGAATGTCACACTGAAGTGCGTCCCGAAGCGCGATTGCAGCGTCTGTGTAAGATTGTTTGTCCGTTGCCGGGGCAGGGAAACAGCAGGCTCACAGCGTGTTGTCCCGTTGACGGAGGTCCCAAGAGAGTTTAAAAACCTCACATTTTCTTGAATGAGTGCCGCATTAATAGGAATGTTTCTTGAACGAGCGTCACTGAACCACATAAAAATGGCTTTTTCGCCGTCTTCAAATGCAGCAGTTCACATACGTTTGCAACCTGAGATTTTTCTTCTTTTTTGCATATAACAAAGACATATGCATTGCATTTGTCATTCCAACAGATTGTACATCACAAACATTAACACTGTTATCGTTTTTTCGTGGGAGGGTGACAATGAGTTAAATTCCAATGGATGTTTTTCAAATGTTGACGAGCGATAAGCAAAAGGTATCACTGAAAACCACAGAAAACAAAAACAGCAATAAAAACAGTACGAGGAAAGTTCGAAGAAAGAACATTGTTTTACAGTGTTTCTGTTTGGGGATCGTTGTGCACAACTGAGCTGTGACCGCAGAACTAACTGCTCTGTGGATGATTCATTCAAGCATTTTAAGGTCACTTTGTCGTAATGAAAGTATCTGCTGCTGAATATAGTTTGTAGTAACGAGATTTCTTTGGACTCGTGTCATATGGTGAAACTGTAGAAACATAAAAATACTTTGTTGTAATACTCTCTCACCGCGGCCTTCTCTCCTCTTTCTGTGCCGCTGCAAAACCTCGCCCGCTTAGCGTTCTGAAAAGTGTCCTCAGTGAAGGGGGCAGCCTTTTTGCTGTAGCCCTTCACTGAGTCGAGGTAGTGGGCCGCAGACCGGGGGTTAGGGACCCCTGCTTTAGATGACGTGTAGCAAAACTCCAAGTGGGTTCTCATATTCTCCTGATTGATGGAGAGCTGGGGCCTCATGTATAAACGGTGCGTACGCACAGAAAAGTTGCGTAAGAACGTTTCCACGTTCAAATCGCGATGTATAAAACCTACACTTGGTGTAAAGCCACGCACTTTTCCACGGTACCTCATACCTTGTCGTACACAAGTTTTCCACTTGGTTTTGCAGACTGGCGGGACCCAGCATCAAAGCAGTGCTATTGTTCCGGTGTGGTTATCCTTTCTTTCTTAAACGTACATTCTTGACGCGGCTTTATAAATGCACTGAAACTAACCGCATATAGTTTATTAGTGTAATGCATCTGATTGTAATTAACTTGTAACAATATAATGGTCCAGGGAATAGCCATACTATTCCAAATACCATAACTGCTTTAGCGTTGTTACTCTCACTGCACCACTCGGAGTATTTATATCACTGTATCTGAGAGTGTGAATCACAGCAGCAGCTGATCGGAAAGAGAATTATCGGTATACGGCATCAAGCACACGTTTCAAAGCCTTTCCTGTACGGACCTCGCAGTTCAGAAACAGTCGATCAGTCCATCGAGTGCTCCTTGTAGAACTGTCTGGACTTGTAAGTACAATCACCTCACTGTAAACTTGCACTACAGTTATAATATTACACAACCTGAGCCACTTTATAAAGTGCGTATTTACATATGATGACGATATCATTTTTAAGATGAAATGCAGCAAAATATGTTGATTTTATTATACAGATACAACTTTAACTTCATTTAAATAATCTTTATTGTTAATTAAACATGTGAGGGCACGGTTCCACAGCACTAGCAAGTTCACGTATTGTTCCTGCCTCGCGCTGTATATTTGCTGAGGATGGTGCGACACTGGAAGGACAGACAGATTGAAATATCTTCATAGTACGTGTTTAATTATTCTATGTTCCTTGTTTTGAAGAATCGTCGTTGTAAGCTTACAGATGGCTTAACGTCTGTTACAGAGCTGATTGTGTGGCGATTGGGTATTTGGAGAAAGAAAAGTAAGAACAGGAATTGGAGTTTAGTACGTTTGAGAAAGACAGTACTGCTACAATAATTTCATCGAAGGTCGCACACAATCACACACCATGTTCCCCTGTTTAATAACTTGCTTTAACTCCTATCATCGTGAAAAAGATATCACATATACATCTCAGTATTTTAATTATTCAGAGAGCTGTAATATCACGAATGTAATCGATTTTGTGTCCTGTCGGAGAAAGAGAAAGCGGAAGCACATAATGATTCACACACATAGAGCACATTGAAGATCAAATACAAAACAAAGCATTTAACGGGCTACTTTAGTTACGATGGGATTTGAGAAACTAGTAAATTAAATGATTTTAAGATGTTTATGTTCTACTTTAATGACAAAATAAATTACGTGATTAAAGTGGATATTTCGAGATTTAAGTTAACATTTCGTGCTTTTTTCCTACTCTGTGCCTTTTTTTCTCTGTACCCTAATAAGCTTCCATATGACGCTCAGACGGTGGGCTACGTCTCGCCTTTTCACGGCGAATTTGATATCTGACAACTTCTTTTTATGTCGGGTGCTGTGCGACTTTGTGAACTTGAGCTTGTTTCTCCAACACGCTATGTCACTCGATCATCTTCCTTTTGTTGATTTTACCACTGTATAAACCAACAAATGGTACATTTTTCTTTGCCTCTACATCGCTGAAATTCTTATATTTTCCCTCTTGCTTTTGCCATTGCCTTTTCAGAGAACACTGAGCTTAAGGTCTATTTATATTGATTTGCATATTCAAGAGGCGTAAATCTGGGAGGAGTTGGGGGCGGGACAGCAGGCGTGTGCACGTGCGTTACTTTTCACGCTGACCGGGATTTATGGAGCAGAAGAACGCGGAAGTTGTCGAACACACAGATTCCTGCATCTGGAATTTTCTGTGCGTAAGCACATTTTGGCTTTTGTGCTTACGTCATGTTATAGTGCGAATTCTACGCACGGCGTTATGCATGAGGCCCCCGCTTCGATGATTGTCCTTCCGAAAAGGTTCTGTCATTTCAGCAGAGGACTTCTGAATTTCTGTTACAGAGTGATAATGGGGTCAAACGTCTTCTTCACACAAAGAATGCTGGAGACATGGAAAAAATTAGCAAGGACCCGTGGAAGACAGCAGGAAGTTAAAATTCCCAAGAAGTGTGGTAGATAGTAGGATGTCAGGAATCTTGATGAGTAGTACTGGCAAGCCTGTTGGGCTGAACGGCCCGTTCTCATCACAATTGTTTTAATGTTCCTAATGCTGGAGGACATCAGAGTAGAACTGCTGATTGAGGTAGCTTGTACCCCTCGGCACTTCTCCGAGGGGTGTACCAGGTCAATGGGAGAAGAGTGAGGGGGCAAACTAAGGACAAGCTGGAGGGATTATATCTTTGATCTTTACTGGGAGAATCTGGGAGGAGCTGAAAGAAGTGGCTATGGAATAGGGTGGCCTGTTCAGTCCCATCTCACTGTGTTGCTAGGGAATTACACTAATGGCGCTCATGAGGAAAAGATGAATGACAATGATGCCTTGGTGCAAGGTAGGCTTATTTGTCCAATTCTCCTGCAATGTCCTCTTTCAGTTTGTTGAGGTAGCATTTCTTTGCTCTTCCACGGGGTCTTGGCCACCAACTGCATGGTCATCACTTTGTATCACCTGTCTGTACCATCTCAGGTATTCTCCGCTCCTCTTCTCCACGACTGGCACAAACACCCATATATCTTCATACATCCTCGTTTGTAGCGTGGGGCCAGAGTGTCCAGTGAGTCCTCCGCATTTCTATGATGCATTTTGTGGTTGCCAGCCTGCACTCCTCGCCATATTGGGCGACTGGTCGTAGATACTTTGTCATGGTGGGGTCACAGAGAACGCCAATAAAAATGCTGGTTACAGTAATATAATTTGTGCATTGTTTTAGACACACCTGAAGAGATGATTCCAGACATTATTCAGCCAGATGTGGACAAGAAGCAGGTGTACGTGGAAGTCGGTAGGTATCTTCAGATTTTGGGAGGTATGCTCAAATGCCACCATCCCTGTAGTGAATAGACTAGAAGGACACTTAGAATGTTTTAATAAAAGTTTAACAAAAAGCAAATTAAAAAATATTTTAGAAAAGTTAGGTTTTGAAGGCTTTGCTTTTTTGAACTTTGACATTTATTATGAATTTCGATTGCATCAGAGCACGAGAGTCATCATAAGTCATAAAGAGACACTCCCGTGTTGTCACCTTTTGTCACTTTTCGTCTGCTGGGTGTGACCCTCAACAAACCCGCGGTCTTTGATTATTGTCTTATGTCCCTTTTATGATTTCTTTTGTTTTCAAGGTAAAGGAGTGTCTATCGACTGCATTGTTGTTGTATACACAAGGCAAGATTTGGAGTTTTCTGACGTTTACTGGAGAGAAGAAAATAAAAGCGAGGCTATAAAATGTAGCCAAACAATCTGCAGTAACAAGTAGGTGCTAATTTCAAATATTAGATTCGATCAGCGCACATAAACTTTATTAATCCCATTAAGAACGTCAGATGCATACAGCAGCAGAAGAAACCTCAAAAAAGCAAAGATACAGACTCACAGGATGAATAATACAATCAATCCATAAGTAGACAAATAAATAATAAATAAATACTGTGCGCCCTGCGGTGGGCTGGTGCCCTGGTCGGGGATTTGTTTAGGATACAGCGGGTTGGATGGAAAATATAGTGTCTACTTTACTCATGTGCTTACCGTGTATACTCGTGTATAAGTCGGGTCTTGAAACCCAAAAAATTAATCATAAAGTGAGACCCCGACTTATACGCCTGTTCAAAAATACGATGCTTTATTTTTATTTTACATCTTCTTGCCTCCACCAATCTCACCCCAGTTTCTCAGACACATCGAATTTTGTTGCAGCAGCCAAGTTTCCAATTTCCTTCGCCACTTCAACGACATTTAATTTAAAACCAGCTTCATATTTCCTTCTGATCAAACGCTCCATCGTAGATAAGGGAAGCTCTTACGATTAAGGTGTATGAGAGAATGAGATTCTAATCTCTTGGACCAATAGCATGAGTTTTCTGCATTCGACTTATTCGACTTGCTAGGGTCGTCCTCAATAGGATCCGTGATCACTTGCTCACCTACCAGCGACTGGAACAGTCTGGTTTTACGCTTAAGAAGTCTACCATCGACCGCATCCTTGCACTGAGAGTTCTCATGGAGCCCAAACGTGAATATCGGCAGAGTTTCTTCACAGCCTTTGTTGATTTTCACAAAGCGTTCGACTCAATTGATCGAGCTGCCCCGTGGGACATCCTGAGGGTTCGCGGGATCCCCTCGAGGTTGCTGGATATCATGGCCGGCCTGTACACTGGTACTGGGAGTGCTGTGCAGATTGAAGGCAGGACCTCTGTGTTTTTCCCAGTTGATTCTGGGGTCCGTCAGGGGTGTGTTCTGCTCCTACTCTGTTCAATGCTTGTATGGACTGAGTGTTGGGCAGAGTCATGGGGTCCAGCGGCTGGGGGGCATCTGTTGGTGAAGAAAGATTCATGGATCTTGACTTTGCTGACGATGCTGTGATCTTCGCGTAGTCAATGGAGGCTCTGATCAGGGAGTTCAAGAGACTGAGTGAGGAGTCTGAGTGTCTGGACTTGTGAGGGTCCTGATAAAAACCCAAGAGCCAGGCCTTTAATGACCTCGTGGGCACGGCCATCAGCAGTGTGTCTGTCTGCGGAGGGAGTGTCCACCTCGTCGAGAGGTTTACTCACCTCGGCAGTGACATTCATGACTCTGGTGACTCTTCCTATGAAGTCAGTAGACGGATTGGGAGAGCATGGGGGGTCATGAGGTCACTAGAAAGGCGTGTGTGGCACTCCTGATATCTATGCAAAAGGGCGAAGGTCCAAGTCTTTAGAGTCCTGGTGCTTCCGGTCTTGCTATATGGTTGCATCCAGTGACCTGAGACCTGAGATGAAGACTGGACTCCTTCATGTGTGTCTCTCCGGAAAATCCTTGGGTACCATTGGTTTGACTTTGTGTTGCTCATGGAGTCCTGAATGAGGCACATGAGCTGCATTGTGAGGGAGCGTCAATTAAGGCACTACGGCCATGTGGCATGTTTCCCCGAGGGTGATCCAGGTCGTAAGATCCTCATTGCTGTCTGGACCAGGCCAAGGGGTCGCCCACGTAACACCTGGCTGCAGCAGATAGAGGGTCATTTCCTGGGTGGACTGGACCGTGATTCTGCCTGGAGGGTTGCAAACCGGGATCCCGAGTTGTTTCTTCATGTAGTGGGTGCGGCAACGCGCTGTACCAGTGCATGCTCCCCAACTTGACTTGACTTAACTTATTCGACTGACATTATAAAATACCGGAGATTATACGGTAAAATCAAGTCCCGACTTATCCGTGGGAGAACTTAAACACGAGCAGATACGGTATAATACTTTTCTAATACATAGAGGTTACCAATTTTAGGAATACATTTTTCTATAATCCTCGCTCTCTAGCCACAGCTTCAGTGATCCAGGACGCCAGCTTCGTCCTTTGTGCTCGCCTCACTCTCTCCTCTATCTCTGTTTGGTCCTCGTGATTCCCCCTCTGGCACTGCTCACATGCTTTTTAAACATTAGGGCCAATTCGCACTCGCCCCTGTCATCAATTCCCACAAACCATGGGGTTTCTCACTGTTCAGCCCAAGCCGACCACATTCACATTCACCTCCTTGAGGCATGGGTACCAAGCCCTCATAATACCAAGATCACATATTAAAAAAAGCCAACAATTGCCTGCTTGTCCAGGTCTGTAACTTTAAGCTCGAAAGGTCAGGCGCCCTCTACCAGGCAGCCTGCCCCGTCTACCAGGCAGCCTGCCACTGTGCAGTCCTTAGGC
>JANRMT010062834.1:62960296-62991981 GCA_026402145.1 Polypterus bichir lapradei | reverse complement strand
GTCGTGTTGAAAGGTGAACATTCTGCCCATCTTCAACTTTCTGGCAGAGGGTAGCAGGATTTCCTCCAGAATTTGATGGTATTTTGCCCCATCCATTTTTCCTTCTACCCTAACGAGAGCCCCAGGCCCCCCACAACAGGATGCTGCTCCCTCCATGCTTTACTGTAGGTATGGTGTGTTGTGCATTGGTGTACCGTTTGGTGTTGAGGCCAAATAGTTTGATTTTGGGCTCATCTTCATCATCATCATTTGGGCGGAGTGGTGGCTCTGAGGCTAAGGATCTGCGCTGGTATCCCGAAGGCTGCCAGTTTGAATCCCCGTCAGTGCCAAAACAGATCCTATTCTGCTGGGCCCTTGAGCAACACCCTTAACCTGTAATTGCTCAAGGGGCGCTGTACAATGGCTGACCCTGCGCTCTGACCCCAAGGGGTATGTGAAAACTAACAAATTCCTAATACAAGAAATTGTATAAGGAGAAATAAAGAACCAAACAAGACCTTTTTCCACTTGGCATCAGAATCTTCAAGGTGCATTCTGGCAAAGCTCAAACGAGCCTTCATGTGGCCTTTCTTGAGAAGTGCGACCCTCCCGAACAAGCCACCATTGTAGAGAGCTTGTCAAATTGTTAAAATTGTTGTCACATGCTCACCATTAATGACCACTCTGTGCCATCAAATCCTGTAACTCCTTCAAAGTGGCCATTGACCTCTCAGTGGCCAATCATACCGGTTTGCTTCTTGATCTTCCGTCCAGTTTGGAGGATCCAGGAAGGGTCCTAGTGGTACCAAACACTTCTTTATGATGGCCTTACTGGGCTCCTTGGGATTGATAAAGCCTTTGAGATTTTTTGGTCTCCATCTCCTGCCTTATGTCTGTCCACAACTCTATCCCTGAGATCTTCTGAAAGTGGCCTGCCACCCATAGTCAGTTGTTTGCTGTCAGTTGTTCTACCAAGCAAGGGAATGAATGGACCAGGAACAGCTTCACTAATCACACTCATTACAACTGATCACAGGTGGGAGGAAGCCAGTAACTGCAATGGGAATGGTGGGCACTGACACCTGACTGAGTTTTTTTTTTTCCTTTATTAATCTCAGTAGGTCTTGTTTTTGATTTTTTTATAATTTTTCTGAACTATAGCTGTGATATCTTTCACTTCGATGTTTTAGGTTGCATTGAGTTAGCAAAGCTGGAAAAAATATTGGTTTGCGTGTTTTCATTTAAGGCTGTAAAGCAAAAAAAAAATGGGAATATTTCAAAGGGGGGGATTCTTTTCTATACCCACTGTGTGTCTCAAAAGCACTTCCGAAAAGGATGCCTAGATGGGGAAATTCTCTCAAAAACCCCAGCTAGGCACAAAAAGGTCCTCATAGAATCTTTATAAAATAAAACTTTTATTCTTTACAAAATGTGCTCTTCAATAACAATGAAGCTGCTTGGAGAACAAAAGGCAACAGGATTTGCCCAAAATGGTAAGTCAATCCTATATAACCATCCTTACATTATCCAACCCGCTATATCCTAACTACAGGGCCACGGGGGTCTGCTGGAGCCAAACTCAGCCAACACTGGGCACAAGGCAAGAAGCACACCCTGGGCAGGGCGCCAACCCACCGCAGACACTATATTTTACTAAGCATTAAGATGTAAGAGTTAGGATTAGGATTAGCTAGGGACAATTAGGAAGGACCTGGAGGAAACCCACACAGACACGGGGAGAGCATGCAAACTCCACGCAGGGAGGACCCAGGAAGCGAACCCGGGTCTCCTGACTGCAAGGCAGCAGCGCTACCACTGTGCCACTGTGCCACCCCCTATATAACCAGAAACCTCAAAATCCATCCATTTTCCAACAAGCTGAATCTGAACACAGGGTCACGGGGGTCTGCTGGAGCCAATCCCAGCAAATACAGGGCAGGAACCAATCCTGGGCAGGGTGCCAACCCACCGCAGGACACACACAAACACACCCACACACCAAGCACACACTAGGGCCAATTTAGAATTGCCAATCCACCTAACCTGCATGTCTTTGGACTGTGGAAGGAAACCGGAGTGCCCGGAGGAAACCCACACAGACACGGGGAGAACATGCAAACTCCACGCAGGGAGGACCCGGGAAGCAAACCAGGGTCTCCTAACTGCAAGGCAGCAGTGCTACCACTGCGCCACCGTGCCGCCCCCTATATAACCAGAAACCTCAAAATGAAATCCCAAAAATCGTCAAAAAATCAGAATGAAATATCAAAAATCTGGAAAACCACTAAGCAGATTAAGTGCACAAAAGCGCAAGATCTCACCAATCCTAAGCGCATTTGGAATAAACTGCCGGGAACTGCGACAGACCCACGAGTGATTTGACATCTGACCCCACGTCTTGGGGTATCACCCACAAAACACAAATACTTAGATACAAAACCACAAATCATAAAGAATACGACAAACCAAAAACAAAATGAAATATTAACACGTACAGATAAATCAAAATGATGCCACAAAGACACAAAATAAAAAGAGAAGCCCTGACTGAAGCAGGATAATTGTTGGGTGCCTCTACATTGTAGATCATAAAAAAAACAAATTAAACCAAGTAACTGTCCAGTGTTGGTTGATCTGTGAAGTTTAATTGTTTTTTTTTGTTTTTTTTTCCCCAATGCTCTTATTTCAGACAACGAGAAAAACTTCCTCACTACTATCATATTAAAGTAAAATTGAATTTGACAAAAGTTGTAAAAGAAGACATTGGAAAAACTTACATTTGTTACCTGGATTCGAGTAACGATAAAGGAAACAAAAATGTCTCTGTTATTCTGGTGGAAAAAAGTAAGTTGACATTTATGCTTATGTTTGTGAGTCTCATTATGTTTGTGTTCTTGCTAATTTAAGTAATTCACATTACAACAACACCAGCCTGGTGACGCAGAGGTTCGCTTTTCTTACAATTCCAGCTCTTGTTTTTTGGTTGAGTCCCACCCTCGTTATTGACTGTGTGGCATCTCCTCGTGTCTGTGCGGACTTTTAAATGGCTTTCCTACCACCCACATCCCCAACTATAGGGTGGTCCAGATCTAATTATGCAAGTTTCATTACGCTATAACTTATTAAGTTTATTACATAGAAAATCACCCGAAAAATCCCGGACCATCGAGAAGTGTGCGAACTGACGACATGAAGAATCGTCTTTGCGCCGAACTGGAATCGTCCCCGCATAAATCAAAGTCATCCAGGTGATCTGGATCTGCATAATTAGATCTGGACCACCCTGTATACATTGGTTTGGTGAGTTAAGTGGACCCTCCTATGAACTACCACCCTGTCCAGGAATGACTCCTGCCTCCTATTCAGTGTTCAGATGGCCAAAGAATCGATGAACCTCCAACATCATTTTAACAGAATTTCTTTTGTTTTAGAATCGTGTTTTCTGTCCATTTGATGTGAATTCTCTTTAAGATGTTGACTACTAAATAGCAGTTAACTCATAATACGTGATCTAAAGATGGACACCACCTATGAGTTATCTCAAAAACCATCTTCAGGACTTGTTTATTCATGGTAGGGTGACCCTAATCCCCCCCTTTATGCGCTTTATTATGTTGACTACGACAGCATTACCCAAATCCCGTACTCTTACTACACCATCACCGTTGACTGTTATCGCAGTTCAGCACTTTTTTTCCTTTCTTTTAACCTCAGAGTATCCAAGCAGGCAGGAGAGAAAGTAATGTATTCATTTATGTATTGCAGGTGTGACCACTAGGGGATGTTGCAGCACGCCAAACCCCAGGCACAACCTCACAGACACAAGTCCCGATATAAATAAAAGGTTACGTTGTACAAAGACATCAAACGTGACATAAACCAAATCCTTCTTCCTCTGTCTTCTCCTCCACCCTACCCAGATGAGTTTTGTCAGCCCTCCACTCTCACCTCCAGCTCATCGGGATGAGGTTCAGCAGTCTTTTATCTTGGACCCTGGAGTACTCCTGGTGCCAGGGCATAGCCAAATACTGTAGAGGCACTTCCATGCCAATCAGAAGTTTCAGAAAGTAGGAATTATGAATCTGATTAGCTCCCCCTGGTGACCCCCCCTTGGAATCCTACAGGTCCCAGCATGCCCTGCGGGAGTCCGTGTGTCGTGTGTCCACCTAGCATACTGGGGAAGAAAATATTCAGCAGTGCTCATCCCCCCCAGTTGTTCCATTGTACTGATCCCACGGTGGGGTAAGTATCCCTGTTCAATCCTGGGTCAGTTTGTCCGTTACACGTGTAACCTGAGAAAAATACCAGGGTGCAATGAGGCCTGGTAAGGTAATACAGCCTGGTCATAAGCTACCAGGTGGCTCTCTGTCTTATTATGTCGGCCTCATTTATCTGATTTTAGTGGTCCTTGATGCTCCCCTTGCAGAGCACAAGTGTCAAAGTTTGAGCTCAGGCAGATTCGGCCCCAAGCTGTTATGAATTGTGCAATTTGAGAATTTCTTTTTTTCTCTGGAAATATTTTTAAACCAATATATTATATGAGAATTTGGGTTGCTCTTCTCTAAACGCCTTCTTTGTGGGTTCTTCACAATTGTGTGTTTCCTGACTGTGATGATTAACTATTGATGATGCTGTGACATTATTTTATTTTACAATTGGGAGCTGGTAGTTTATTATTCCAATCCTTAGCACATAACAACATTTATTTACAGCCATATGAGAAAGTTTGGGAACCCCTCTTAATTCTTTAGATTTTTGTTTCTCATTGGCTGAGCTTTCAAAGTAGCAACTTCCTTTTAATATCTGACATGCCTTATGGAGACAGTAGGATTTCAGCAGTGACATTAAGTTTATTGGATAAACAGAAAATATGCAATATGCATCTGAACAAAATTAGACAGGTGCATAAATGTGGGCACCCCGACAGAGATATGACATCAATACTTAGTGGAGCCTCCTTTTGCTCCTTTGAGCCTCTAGACGCTGTCCTCCTATAGCCTCTGATGAGTGTCTGGATTCTGGATGGAGGTATTTCTGACCATTCTTCATACAAAATCTCTCCAGTTCAGTTCAATGTAATGGACAGCCTGCTTCAAATCATCCCATAGATTTTAGAATGAAAACATGCAGCCACTGCGGCCCATGAGGACTGGAGTTCGACACCCATGCCCTAGAAGATGGACTAGGGGTCTGAGTCTTTTTTTATATAATGAGCCTGCAGTCTGAATGCACCACAGTGCAAATCCTGCTGACTACACCAATTGTTCTGTTGTGGGTTGACACACACTGCATACGTCTTCTCTGTTTTCAGATTTCGCTATGATAAGTGCAAGCAACCAGCCACGAACCTGATGGTGTGAGGAACCTCATCAGAATTGGCTGATGTTAAGAGTGGTGACCAGCAGGGGGCAGTGCTGGGGCCTCTGCTATTTGTAAGATATTTAAATGATTTAGATAAGAATATAAGTAACAAGCTGGTAAAGTTTGCAGATGATACCAAGATAGGTGGATTAGCAGATAATTTGGAATCCGTTATATCATCACAGAAGGACTTGGACAACAGACAGGTTTAGGCAGATTTGTGACAGATGAAATTTAATGTCAGTAAATTTAAAGAATTACACATAAGAAATAAAAATGTGAGGTTTGAATACACGATGGGTGATTGGAACATTGAGAGTCCACCTTATGAGAAGGATTTATGAATCATACTGGACTCATCATTATCACCTGCCAGTCAGTGTTGAGAAGCCATTAAGAAGGCTAACAGAATGTCCGGTTATATAGCGCCTTCATGTGTGGAGTACAAGTCACAGGAGGTTCTGCTCAGGCTTTATAACACACTGATGAGGTCTCATCTGGAGTCCTGTGTGCAGTTTGGGTCTCCATAAAGACATAGCAGCATTAGAGAAGGTCCAGAGAAGAGCGACCAGGCTGATTCAGGGCTTCAGGGGATGAGTTAGGAGGAAAGATTAAAAGAGCTGAGCCTTTACAGGAGAAGAAGAGGAGACCTGACTGAAGTTTTTAACATAATGAAGGGAATCAGTCCAGTGGATCGAGATGGTGACTTTAAAATGAGTTCATCAAGAACACGGGACACAGTTGGAAACTTGTGAAGGATAAATTTCGCACAAACATTAGGAAGTTTTTCTTTACAGAAAGAACGATAGGCACTTGGAATAAGCGACCAAGTAGTGTGGTAGACAGTAAAACTTTGGGGACTTTCAAAACTGGACTTGATGTTTTTAGAAGAAATAAGTGGACAGGACTGGCGAGCTTTGTTGGGCTGATTGGCCCGTTCTCGTCCAGAGTGTTCTCATGTTCTAATGTTCTAACCTGCAACCTTTGGATTCTAACATCCCTTTAAATCAGTCTCTTTCTTAGTAAAGGGAGCTTCTTTCTGGGTAAAACATTCTCATAATCTTGTTGAATTCCAGAGTATGATCTTTGTACTGGAGTCTATATTTTAAACTTAAAGTAAAACTTTGTTAATGTAAAAACATTTCTCTGTTGCAGCTCCGCCCCATCCACAGTGCCAATCCTGCTGACTACACCAATTTTTCTGTCGTGGTTTCACACACACTCCACAAGTCTTCACAGTTTTCACATTTACACTATTTGTTACTGTCACCAACCAGCCACGTACCTGCAACCTCTGGATTCTAACATCCCTTTAAATCAGCCTCTTTCTTAGTAAAGGGCGCTTCTTTTGTTATATTAGTCCATTACAGTAAAAACAATTCTGATAATCTTACCGAATTCCAGCATATGACCTTTGTACTGAAGAGTCCACATTTTAAACTTGAAGTAAAGCTTTGTTAATGTAAAACATTTCTCTGTTGCACCTCCTCCTCCACCACAGTGCAAATCCTGCCGACTACACCAATTGTTCTGTTGTGGGTTCACACACACCGTGAGTTTTCTCACTGTGGTAACTGTTGATGGTCGGCCATGAATCCGCAACCACTGGATTCAAACAGCACTGGGAGTTTACATCCATGTCAGATTTTTGAGCTAACTATAGTAAGCACATCTGTTATGTCTCCACACACACGGACGGGGGCAGTAAGTGGAGCAGTGGGCTTCGTGGTGACGTCAGCTGGACTGACCTTCTTGTCTGGCCTCCTCTCTGCACCGACACCACAAGCCAGTTTTCCATATTTGTCCATAAAATTTGTTTAAATCCTCATGGAGTTCACTGGTGCAGGTATTAAACTCTAAACTGTTCATATGTTCCTTATATCAACTCTGAACAATTGTTCTCATATTATTTTCTTTTTTTTTTTTTACAGTTAATTCTACAGATATTACCCAGAACTTGTTCATAATGGGTGTTAGTTTGGCCGCCATTTTTATTACATTGCCAGTCACTATCATCATCATTTGTGTTGTGCTCAGAGTTGAGATTGTGCTCATTTACAGAAAAGTCACCGGCAAGGATGAAACAGTCGGAGGTAAGGCATTTCATCTGTAAAAATATCATAAATATCTGTGACTGTCAGTATGTGCTTAAATCTTCTTAATGTGACTGGCTCATTCATTCATTTTTTGACTAAACATCACCTGATCCCCATTTCCACTAATTTCATAAACTATTCGGACCATCTCACTTTCTGAACACTTTATCGTGCTATAGATGTTAATGAGAAGTGAAGCAAAATGAGACCTTTAATAATCGCTAACACGGCACAATGCCCTCGTGCTATAAGATACAGTCATATGAGAAAGTTTGGGAACCCCTCTTAATTCTTTTGATTTTTGTTTCTCATTGGCTGAGCTTTCAAAGTAGCAACTTCCTTTTAATATACGACATGCCTTATGGACACAGTAGGATTTAAGCAGTGACATTAAGTTTATTGGATTCACAGAAAATATGCATCATAACAAAATTAGACAGGTGTATAAATGTAGACACCCCAACAGAGATATGACATCAATACTTAGTTGAGCCTCCTTTTGCTCCTTTGATCCTCCAGACGCTGTCCTCCTATAGCCTGTGATGAGTGTCTGGATTCTGGATGGAGGTATTTGTGACCATTCTTCATACAAAATCTCTCCAGTTCAGTTCAATTTGATGGACAGTCTGCTTCAAATCATCCCATAAATCAGCATTTCTCAGCCTTTATGTATTTGCGACCCGAGTTTTCATAACAGTTTTAATTGCACCCCCCTAACATTTTTTTTTAAAAGGAGCCCACTAATACCAATTTGTTCTTTTTTAATTAATGATATATCATAGATGCAAATTTTATTATACCGACTTAACTTTTATCGGCATTTACCTAACTCTATATTTTTCTAGTATCAGAATGTAGTTTAAGTTAATTTGTTTTGGTTTCAATAGATGTATTTTTCATATTTTCGATTCTTGTTTTCCTTTTTCCACATCTTCGCACCCCCCTAGGGGGTCCCGCCCCACAGTTTGAGAACCACTGGCATAGATTTTCAATGATATTCAAGTCAGCGGACTGTGACAGCCATTCCAGAAAATTGTACTTCTCCCTCTGCATGAATGCCTTTGTAGATTTCCAGCTGTGTTTTGGGTCTTTGTCTTGTTGGAATATCCAACCGCATCTTTAGTAACTTCAACTTTGTGACTGATGCTTGAACATTATCCTGAATTTGTTGATATTGGGTTGAATTCATCCGACCCTCGACTTTAAGAAGGACCCCAGTCCCTGAACGAGCCACACAGCCCCACAGCATGATGGGACCTCCACCACATTTGACAGGAGGTAGCAGGTGTTTTTCTTGGAATGCGATGTTCTTCTTCCACCATGCAAAGCGCTTTTTGTTCTGACCAGATAACTCCATTTGTGTCTCCTCAGTCCAAAGCACTTTGTTCCAAAATGAATCTGGGTTGTCTAAATGAGCATTGGCATACAACAAGCGACTCTGTTTGTGGTGTGAGTGCAGAAAGGGCTTCTTTCTCATCACCCTGCCATACAGATGTTCTTTGTGCAAATTGCACTGAATTGTAGAACGATGTACAGATACACCATCTGCAGCGAGATGTTCTTGCAGGTCTTTGGAGGTGATCTGTGGGTTGTCTGTAACCATTCTCACAATCCTGCCTCTCATATGCCGCTCCTGTATTTTTCTTGGCTTGCCAGACCTGCTGGGTTGGTTTAACAGCAACTGTGCCTGTGGCCTTCCATTTCCTGATTCCATTCCTTACAGTTGAAACTGACAGTTTAAACCTCTGAGATGGCTTTTTGTAGCCTTCCTCTAAACCATGAGACTGAACAATCTTTGTTTTCAGATCTCTTAAGAGTTGCTTTGAGGATCCCATGCTGTCTGTCACTCTTCAGAGGAGAATCAAAGGGAAGGAAGCACAACTCGCAATTGACCACCGTAAATACCTTTTACCACTCATGATTGGACACTCCTGTCTATGAAGTTCAAGGCTTAACGAGCTCATCCAGCCAAGTAATCAGCATTGAGCAGTGACAGGCATTCAAAACAGCACAATGACAAGGGAACCCACATTTGTGCACAGCCAGTTTTTCACATTTGATTTCATTTCATACAACTAAATACTGCGTCACTAAAAATTTTTGTTCGGAAAACACCGCAGTACTCGGATAGGAAATGAAAGACATACCACTGTCATCTTTTTTGTTGAAAGGAGAGTCAATTACTATGCAGGCTAAGAGGGGATCACAAACTTTTTCATATGACTATAATATTAAATTCATAAATTTGACATTTTTGACATTCATTAACCTATAATGACAAAGTGAATACATATGGTTTGCAAATTTATTAACAAATCAAAACTGAAATCGCTCATTCCTAGACGTACTCAGACCCTTTACTGTGGCCTACTAAGTCGTCCTCAGGTTCATCCTGTTTGCTTTAACACATCGGCTGCCAGACCATTTATTAGCAGGACGTCGCCATGTAAGTCTATGCAGATATGATAAATAATGAACTCTATCTAAACTCGTAAAAGAAATGTATTAGAAAGCAACAGTTTTATCATCAACAGTAGCTCTGTCAAACATGCAAAGAAGCGGCTCATTACTTTATTTTGACCAGTAACACGACTGAAAGTCTCCATTTGAATGAGAGTCTTCGAAGGATGGCACCGCGTTCAGAGGCACACGTGTCGTGAATGAACCGCGTCTCTTTGCGCTGCCCACCCTTGTTGCACACAACGCATTTGGTAGTTGCTGATGGTTTGCACTCAGGGGGTGGCAGATTGTCCAAGTACTGTGTAGGGCAGGGGTGTCCAGTTCTGATCCTGGAGGGCCGCAGTGGCTTCAGGCTCTCACACTAACCATTTTCTTAATTAGTGATCGGTTTCTGCCGCTAATGATCTTCTACTAATTGACTTGCTATTTAAGACGCAGACCCCTTAATTGTTTCGTTTTTCCATAATGTCAGAAAAACAACCAACAAACATTTGGGGCAGCCACCCTTATAATATGCCCTGGCTAAAAAAGGTTAAAGTTTCAGGAGTTGTTCACAATACTGAGTCCAAAACAGAACTGGATATGAGGAGGTAAGATGGAGGCTTTAAAGGTCGGTGGAGGAAGTGACATCATTGATGAACCTGGAAACTGGAAGTGACGTCTTCGTTGGGGAGATTGGCGTAAGTGATGTCATCATAAGCACCAGGACCGGAAGTGACTTCTTCAAAGGCGCCGCGACCAGAAGTGATGTCATTACAAGTGCCAGGGGGCCGGAAAGTGACGTCATCAGAGGTGCCAGAACCCGGTGGGATTTCCCAAGAATGGTCTGCAAGGAACTGAGAGAGACAGTCAGTGCACCTCGCCACCCCCTGGTCTGGTCTAGAATTACAATTACTCAAGCCCTTTAGTTGCCTCCTACTCACACGTGTGTGACAATAATTACCAGTCAAACAATAATGAGAGGTGGCAAGGTGGTGCAGTGGGTAGCGCTGCTGCCTCACAGTAAGGAGACCCGGGTTCACTTCCCGGGTCCTCCCTGCGTGGAGTTTGCATGTTCTCCCCGTGTTTGCATGGGTTTCCTACCACAGTCCAAAGACATGCAGGTTAGGTGCATTGGCGATCCAAAATTGTCCCGTGTGGGTGTGTGTGTGCCCTGTGGTGGGCTGGCATCCTGCCCAGGGTTTGTTTCCTGCTTTGCACCCTGTGTTGAGTGGTATTGGCTCCAGCAGATCCCCGTGACCCTGTGATAGGATATAGCAGGTTGGATAATGGATGTATGGATGGCTGATTTGTGTAGAGTGCGCTCAGCTGTTGAAAAGGTCGTGTTTATGAGAAGGTACATTAGATGTTTGTTCCGAGCTCTTCACATATGGTGGTCAATTTTGTGATGTTCTCTTGTTGTTCCGAAACAGCCCCCCCAGCCCAGTGTCAGGGGTAGTTTCTTGGAATTAATAGAGTTTTCGTGGTGTATTCCATAATTTTCCATAACGTCTCCAGAATGACCAGAGAGTTGTTACACGTCCATAGGACAGTGAAAGAGTGTAGGGGTGAGGCTGGTTTCGGTAATTTTATGTATGTATGTTTTTGAGGTCCCACTAGAAATTTAAGTACTCTGTCCTCCAATTTTGGGGTTTCAAGTGCAATGAGAACAACCTTTGCAAAACAGATCAGGTGAAGCCCCCAACTCTAAATGCTGCTGGACCTCCAGAGTGAAGTTTACTGGGTTATGGGTACTTGTGTACAGGCAGCACGGTGGCGCAGTGGGTAGTGCTGCTGCCTCGCAGTAAGGAGATCTGGGTTCACTTCCCGGGTCCTCCCTGTGTGGAGTTTGCATGTTCTTCCTCCCACAGTCCAAAGACATGCAGGTGAGGTGCATTGGCAATCCTAAATTGTCCCGTGTGTGTCCTGCGGTGGGCTGGCGCCTTGCCCAGGTTTTGTTTCCTGCCTTGCGCCCTGTGTTGGGTGGGATTGGCTCCAGCAGACCCCCGTGACCCTGTAGTTAGGTTATAGCGGGTTGAATAGTGGATGGATGGATCAGGGGTGTCCAACTCTGGTCCTGGAGGGCTGCAGTGGCTGCAGGTTTAGGTGGTGGGGGCACAAAATAAAATGGAAAAAGAACAGCAGAGAAAGTAGGGGTTAGTACGGATTGCGGAGACATCATAAAAATAATAATTTAATGCATACAGGACATCAGGGTTACACTAACATGATACTATGAGAAAGCCATGTTAAAATAATGAGTTTTTAGCAGTGCTCCACCGTATCAGCCTGGCAAATTTCTTATCAGTCAGCTATTCCAGATTTGAGGTGTATAACAGCAGAAGGCCGCCTCGCCACTTCTTTAAGGTTTAACTCTTGGAATTCTAATCAGACCCTCACTTTTTCAATAATCCTATTATTGCTCTTGTTTTATTCATCTATATTCTTATTTATTTCTACTTCAGATGGAAAGGACTATGACGCCTATGTCACCTGGTGTAAATCAAGTACTACTCCATCATACCATGCAGAAGAAGAGAAGTTCATACTGGAGACGATGCCTTCTGTACTGGAGAAACATTTTAATTACCGACTCTGTATTTATGAACGTGATGTTCTTCCTGGGGGTGGTAAGTCATTCTTTTATTATACTGGGGGGCTCCGTCCCCTGCTCACTTCGCTCGCCCACCCCCGTGTTTGGTTTACCAGATATACAATTTAAAGAGATTGTTATTTTCATGGGAATTGTTACATATGCATTGTTTTCACTTTTACTTTAAAAACTTTTGTAGAAACAATACTTGTCCTTTATTTCCGGCCCCGTGCGTGGTTACATCTGTTTCTCGCAGGACGTATAACGCTGCTCGCTTTGTGAAATTGCAGCTGAACACATGCTAAGGAGATGCCGTCGGATCATCTGCTGTTGAGCTGCCTGTTCTGTTTGTCGCATGTCGTTGTTTTAAGAGCTGGGAGCACATAAAGCGTGTCTGCCAAAAGCAATTCAACAACTGCTAGGTTAGATGTCCGTGGACTTGTTTTAAATGATGGCTCACTGCCTTGTCTCGTGTGACATTGTAAAAACAATACTTGTCCTTTATTTCCGGCCCTGGACGTGGTTAAATGTCTTTCTCGCAGGACATATAACGTTGCTCACGTTGTGAAGGGTGGGGGCGGCTGAACGCACGCTAAGGAGATGCCGTCGGATCATCTGCTGTCTTTCTGCTGCTGGCGAGCTGCCTGTTCTGCTTGTCGCATGTCGTCATTTTAAGAGTTGGGAGCACATGATGCATGTCTGCCAAATGCAATGCAACAACTGCTAGGTTAGATGTCCGTGGACTTGTTTTAAATGATGGCTCACTGCTTTGTCTCGTGTGACGTTGTAAAAACAATACTTGTCCTTTATTTCTGGCCCCGGACGTGGTTAAATGTCTTTCTCACAGGATGTATAACGCTGCTCGCATTGTGAAGGGGGGCGGCGTCGATCATTTTAAAGCCTGTACATCCGCTGTGCTTTTTGCCACTTTGTGTCTATGCTGTTCACATTGTGATCGCTTCTCTGTGATCATAAATATACACCTGACCGAATTGTGTTTTCTTTGAAATTAAACTTGTCGTTGCTTTAACTGTTGCAGGACCACAGATTCTCATAGCGTATGGTCCATTATTGTGTAAATCTACGTTTTGTGCATTGAATGATGCGAAGGTGAAAGGACTTTGTTTTCTGCTCTTTGCCTTTTATTGCTGACCTCGCTTTTTCCTGCTATTTTTTCAATTACACCCGGTCCTGATGATTCATTTCCTTTTGTTTGCACTAATGAGATCTTTTAGTCGTCGACGTTTCATTTATAACGTATTGTCCTTTATATGCACTGAGACCCCTGGTTCTGTGTGTGCTGTGTGCCTTTACACTACTGATTTTTTTTTTGCTGGCCGTGCTCTGATATTGCTTGTTAATAGGGTGCGTCTTGCAAGAATCTCATGTTCTATATCCCCGCGAGACGCTCCGTGGCCATTCTCTTTCGTCTCGCGGGTCTTTTATTTGTCTTCCATGATCTTAACATGAAGATCACGTATCGTCTCCTAGTCATTCCCTCCCACGGGATTTTTTTTTTTTATAATAGAGAGATTAGAGCATTTCATTAGGTGGTGGTGGAGATAAGGGTGAGAAGAACAGACATCCAGGAGAAGCACGTAGTAGAGCTGCTGAGCCTCCTCAGTTGAGGTGGTCCGGGTATCTGATACGGATGCCTCTCACATGACTCTCCATTTTTATGGGAGGAAACCTCAGGGAAGACCCAGGGTTCACTGTGATGTCCTGGGAAGGCCTTGGGATACCACAATATGAGTTGACAAGTGTTTTAACGGACATGTAGGGTCTCACTGCTAAGACTGTTGCCCCCACAACAGTGGAAAAATGAATGGCTGAATGAATTGCATTAGGTTATGGTGTTCCCTAATTTCAGTTCAATGTGCTGAACAGTATGTGGCCCCCTTCACCAGGTAAAGGCTCAGGTGTGCAGAACTTTGCAATGGTGGTCTATTAACAGTAAACGGATAGGCCATAGAACATCTGCATTGGATTGGATTGGACGAGATTTGATTAAAGTAGAATTAATTAGATTAGAATCCATCAATTATCCAACCCGCTATATCCTAACTACAGGGTCACAGGGGTCTGCTGGAGCCAATCCCAGCCAACACAGGGCGCAAGGCAGGAAACAAACCCGGGCAGGGTGCCAGCCCACCGCAGGGCACACACACACCAAGTACATACTGGAGACAATTTAGGATCACTAATGCACCTAACCTGCATGTCTTTGGACTGTGGGAGGAAACCCATGCAGACACGGGGAGAACACGCAAACTCCACGCAAGGAGGGCGTGGGAAGCGAACCCGAGTCTCCTTACTGCGAGGCCACCGTGCAGCCCGATTAGATTAGAATAAACGTGGAAAACATGGCTTGACAAAAATCGAATGCAGTATGAAATGAAGCCAGAGACACCACAAAAAGGTTTGGAGTAGCCACCCCGTATACTTGAAAAGGTGTTGCTTGAAAAGACTAAAAAAAATCAATAATAATCGGTCTTTATGGACTTGAACCCAAAACACAAAAATGGCATTTTTTTAAAGCCGGTCAGAGGAAGTGATGTCATCGGGACCAGAACTGTGATGTCATCGGGACCAAAAATGAGGACATCGGGAACCAAAACCAGAAGTGATGTCATCGGGACCAGTCAGAATTTCCCATAGTTGGTCTGCAGAAGAAAGAGCGAAAGGGTTAGCGCACTCTGACATCCCCTGGTCAGACACTGAATTGCCCTCTTTTGAGCCCTTTAGCTGCCTCCCGTGTACACGTGTGTGAGAGCAGCTAAACATCAAGGAGACAGTGCACGTAGAATGTGGTCCGCAGATGGCAAGCACCATCACTATCGATGGCCAGGATCTGATCAAATCCACCCAGTTCAGGTTCACCTCAAGGCTAAAATCTACAAGATGGATGCAGTGGCCCTGTATGGAGCTGAAGGCTGGCCGGCAAACAAACACCGCACATCATGGAAATGTGGAAGCGCCGTTGGATACTTGTTTGGACCATGTCACGAAAGAAGACATGCAGAAAGTGAAGGGAGTGGCGTTGATCATTGAGAAGATGTGAGAGGCACGCCTACGCTGGCATGGCCATATGCTTTGAAGCGATGAAAATTTGTTGGCTTATGTCTCAGTTTGAATGGAAGATGACCAGGTGGTTGGCCGAAGAAGAGTTGGGTAGACAGGGTAAGAGAAAACATGCGGCACATCAACGTCACCCCATTGGGTCAAGTGGAGAAAGGCAAGCAGACCCTTCACCTACGAATGACAAAGAAGACTCAGCACAAGTACCATGACAATGAACACAGTTCTGTATGAGCCCAGAGTGCATCTCATGTTAAGGTGCAAGCTAAAAAGATAAATATGAATAGGAATACATCCACTTTACACTATATGGCCAAAACTATGTGGATCCTCCTTCCTCCAGATGATTGAGTTTTGGCATTTCTTTGTCAGCAGGGGCATCAAATCAAACACACAGCCGTGCAATCTCCAATGGCTCGTACATACCAAGGAGCTCAGTGACTTTGATGGCCCTGTCCAGGGTTTATTCTTGCCTTGCCCCCTATTCTAGCTGGGACAGGCTCCAGGAGCACACCATGTGACCCTGTTAAGGTTACAAAATGAGTGGCTGTCATAGGATGCCATTTTGCCACAAGTCAGGATGTGAAATTGCTAGATCCGCCCCCCAGTCAGCTCTAAATGCCGTTACTGTGAAGCAATAAGAGCTGAGCCAGAAAGTGGTAGACCCTGCACACTGATTGAGTGGGACCACCAAGTGCTGAAAACGCATGACATTGTAAAAATGGCCTCTCCTCTGGTGTGTCACTCACAACGGAGTTCTCAACACCGAGTGCCAGGAGCTTCATGAAACGAGTTTCCAAGGCCGAGCCTGAGGCTGCTATGTACAATGGCAACCATCGACTCCAGTCGAAATGAACAGCTTAAGCGTCTAGTAGATCTTGTATTAGGCCAGAGGGGTGGGCAATGTTGGTCCTGGAGGGCAGCAGTGGCTGCAGGTTTTTTTTCCAACTCATTCGCTCTAATTAGAAACCAATCCTTGCCAATCTCAGACCTTTTTTTTAATTTCATGGCTTGTTAGACTGCAATGCTAGGTTCATATATCGTAGATTTTTTTTTTCCTTTCCAAGGATATCATCCAAATGATTTGAAGCCTAAAATGGATCATGTCTAGTCTGCCACATTTTTCTCTTAAGTGTTTTATTAAGCCAAATAGATCAGGATGAATCCAAGCAGGTGTAAATGGAAACAAGTTTGACAGAGATCTGCTGACTCCTTTGTCATTTGCATCTTATTGTTAATCTTCTTCTTCTTCTTCTCCCGTTAGGGGTTGCCACAGCAGATCATCTTTTTCCATATCTTCCATATGTCCTCTGCATCCTGCTCTGTCACACCCATTACCTGCATGTCCTCTCTCAGCACATCCATAAACCTTCTCTTAGGCCTTCCCCTTCTCCTGTTCCCTGACAGCTCTATCCTTAACACCCTTCTCTCAATATACCCCTCATCTCTCCTCTTCACATGTCCAAACCAACACAATCTCACCTCTCTGACTTTGTCTCTAAACTGCCCAACCTGAGCAGATCCTCTAATGTCCTCATTTCTAATCCTGTCCATCCTCGTTACACCCAATGCCAATCTTAACATCTTTACCTCTGCCACCTCCAGCTCCGTCTCCTACTTTCTGGTCAGTGCCACCATCTCCAGCCCATATAACATAGCTGGTCTCACTACCGTCCTATAGACCTTCCCTTTCACTCTCGCTGATACCCGTCTGTCACAAATCACTCCTGACACTCTTCTCCACCCATTCCACCCTGCCTGCACTCTCTTCTTCACTTCTCTTCCACAATCCCCATTACTCTGTACTGTTGATCCCAAGTATTTAAACTCATCCACCTTCACCAACTCTACTCCCTGCGTCATCCTCACCATTCCACTGACCTCCCTCTCATTCACACACATGTATTCTGTCCTGGTGGTCCTACTGACCTTCATTCCTCTCCTCTCATATCTCCACCTCTCCAGGGTCTCATCAACCTGCTCCCTACTCTCGCTACTGATCACAGTGTCATCAGCAAACATCACAGTCCATGGGGTCTCCTGTCTAATCTCATCTATCAGCCTGTCCATCGCCATTGCCAATAAGAAAGGGCTCAGAGCCGATCCCTGATGTAATCCCACCTCCGTCACTCCTACCACAGACCTCACTACGGTCACAATTCTCTCGTTCATATCCTGTACAACTCTTACGTACTTCTCGCCACTCCCGACTTCCTCATACAATACCACAACTCCTCTCAGTCACCCTGTCATATGCTTTCTCCAGGTCCACAAAGACACAATGCAACTCCTTCTGTTCTTCGCTAAACTTCTCCATCAACACCCTCAGAGCAAACATCACATCTGTGGTGCTCTTTCTTGGCATGAAACCATCCTGCTGCTCACTAATCATCACCTCACTTCTTAACCTAACACAATGCAGCTTGCTTTTAGTCTGATCATCTGAAATGTTCATGAGCCTTAATATATAAACTTAAATGCTAAAATGTCAGTCAGTCATTTCCCAACCCGCTATATCCTAACACAGGGTCACGGGGGTCTGCTTGAGCCAATCCCAGCTAGCACAGGGCGCCAGGCAGGAACAAATCCCCGGGCAGGGCGCCAGCCCACATGCTAAAATGTTTAAATGTTTAAAGTATTTATGCGCTAGCATGCAAGTTTACTTTAAGTTTGGGGGCATTGAAGGTTTTTCCATAAACTTGTTTAGGTGACTCTAGTGAGTCAAAGGGCCCAGCAGAGCCGCCATGTCGTAAAACAAAAACTTGTTTCCTCAGTTCCCTCAAAAACACACAGCGTCCTTGGTTCTTGAAAAACAAGGCAAGTGAAAAGCAAGCAAGCAGAACACATTAGGAACAAAAGTGGCGGATTGTAAAATAATAGTACCTCACTAAGCCACTTAAAAAGCTGTCAAGCAACTCCTTTAATTAGTCAGTAGTTCAAAAAGCGCTTCTTGATCTAAACCTCAGCACAGCCTCCTCAAGTGTCTCCTCACCTGTTTTTTTTTTTTTTTGGTTCTTTATTTCATCTCATACAATTTCTTAGGAATTTGTTATTTTCTGCGTACCCCTTGTGGTCAGAATTCAGGGTCAGCCATTGTACAGCGTCTCTGGAGCAACTGCAGGTTAAGGGCCCAGCAAAGTAGGATCTCTTATGGCAGAAATAGTAATGGGGATTCGATCTGGCAACCTTCTGAGTACTGGCTCAGATCCTTAGCTTCAGAGCCACCACTCCAGAACCCTATAGTCCATACTGATGGCGTGATGTGGACTCTTCACTCTCCATACCAGTTAAAGTTGTTCATGTAGTAGGGATGGTGTCGGGGTATTGGCCGTTGGAAGTAGTCTGTGGTAGAAGAAAAGGGGACATGAAATATCAAAAACTGGCCTGGTCCAGTACTCTTCTGTACTTCTCCATTCCACCATCAGGTTTCCTTTTCCACCTTCCTCTGTCCAGATGTCATGCCAAGCACCCTTCTTGCTGTCACCCTTCCTACATCTGCTGTAGTTGCCCAGCTGTCTGGTAACTCTTCACTGCCACCCAGTTCCTGTCTCACCTCCTCCCTAAACTCAACCTTGCAGTCTTCCTTTTTCAACTTCCACCATTTGATCCTCGGCTCTTCCTTCACTGTCTTCCTCTTCTTGATCTCCAATGTCATCCTACAGACCACCATCCTATGCTGCTTAACTACACTTTCCCCTGCCACTACTTTGCAGTCTTCAATCTCCTTCAGGCTGACTCTTCTACATAGGATGTAATCTACCTGTGTGCATCTTCCTCCACTCTTGTACGTCACCCTATGTTCCTCCCTCTTCTTAAAATATGTATTCACCACAGCCATGTCCATCCTTTTGGCAAAATCCACTACCATCTGACCTTCTTCATTCCTCTCCTTGACACCATACCTACTGTGGAGAATAAACGTCACAACGTACAAAATAAAGATTTGGGGACCGTCCCCGTATATTGTCGTCAGACAATAAGAAAATGAAATGATTCAGAGTCTTGAGAAAGTACAATGAACAATGAACTGTTTTCAAAATGGTGGTTATATAGAAAGCAAAAACATGTGACAGGAAATGGTTGGCAAGGTGGTGACGTTGCAACAGGATCCGGAAACAACGTTTTTCTGATGAGCCGGAAGTGAGGTGTTTTGTGGGTGCCGGAAGTGACGTCATCAATGGTGGCCGGAAGTGATGTCATCGCTGCCATTTTGGAACCCGGAAGTTGCGGTATTATTTTTCTTCTTGCTTTCTGTTGATGAGAGAAAAGAGTTCAAATAAGTACCACATGACAACCCCTTATCTCGCCATGTTTTACTCACCTTTAGGCTCTTTGACTGCCTCCTAATCGCCCATGTGTGACACTACTCATCACCTCCTCGTCTCCTCTGTTCCCTTCACCAACATGTCCATTGAAATCCGCTCCAATCACCACTTTCTGTTCATCACTTCATCCAACTCATTCCACAAATCTTCTTTCTCATCCATTGCACACCCAACTTGCGGTGCATATGCACTAACAACATTTATTATCACACCTCCAATTTCCAGCTTCATAATCGTCACTCTGTCTGACACTTTCTTCACCTCCAGGACACTCTTGATGTGCTGTTCCTTCAGAATAATTCCTACTCCGTTTCTCCTCCCATCCACACCATGATAAAACAATTTGAATCCACCTCCAATCCACCTGCCCTTACTCCCCTTTCATTTAGTCTCACAATATATCAACCTTCCTTCTCTCCATCATATCTGCTAACTCTCTCCCCTTACCAGTCATACTGCCAACATTCAAAGTTCCTACCCCTCAGTTCCACTCTCTTTACCTTCCTCCTCTTCTCCTGCCTCTAGACATGTCTCCCTCCTCTTCTTCTCCTTCTTCTTCTTCTTCGGCCAACAGTAGCCCAATTTCCGCCAGCACGCTGTTGGCTAACAGTATTGGTGGCAGTCGTTGTTAACCCGGGGCTCGACCGATCCGGTATGGAAATTTATATTGCTGTCCGCATATTGATTTGGCAAAATTTTACACCGGATGCCCTTCCTGACGTAATCCTCCCCATTTATCCAGGCTTGGGACTGGCACGAAGAAACAAACTGGTTTGTGCATCTCCTGTGGCTGGGTTCATCACTTTAAGACTGAAATAAGCAATTAAGGGTGGGGGACCTTATCAAGCAAGACCACTAAAATAAAAAGTCAAAATGTGATTTGAGCAACAAGAGCTTCATCAGCAATAATGGACTTCTCATTAACGTCTTCTCATAGACGTTAGGGACTTTCAAAACTCGACCTGATGTTTTCTTGGAGGAAACAAGTGGATAGGACTGGCGAGCTTTGTTGGGCTGAATGGCCTGTTCTCGTCTAGAATGTTCTAATGTTTTAAGAAACTGGGCTAGAACAAAAAATTACAGGCACTGCGGCCCTCCAGGATTGGGATTGCCCACCCATGCATTAGGTGACCGCTGGCGCTTCCACAATGGTAATAAGTGAATGAGTCTTTGCTCATATTTCCTGACCCGTGATGCTGAAGCAGAAATTGTAACGTCATTTAGGAAGAATCTAGATAGATAGATAGATAGATAGATAGATAGATAGATAGATAGATAGATAGATAGATAGATACTTTATTAATCCCAAGGGGAAATCTAAATGAGATATCGGGACAGGGTAGCAACAAGGCCTTGTCAGATTTCATTGTTCACGTATGCAGGATCTGAGTGGAGTCCAGTATCAGGTCTGCTGTCCAAATGACACGCGTTGAGTGAGCAGATGCTTGGCCTTATCGGACTGTTATGGAGAACGTGAGGATTCCTTCAACAACAGCTTGATTGGGACGGGTTCAGCTTTTTAATTCAACTGAGGAAAAACATCTGCTGTCAAGCTTTTTCTATTAGAACAATTTATGTTTCCAATCCAGTTTAGACTGTGCCAATAAATGTCAATGATCCCACCCTGTTGGTGGCGACACCATTTATAAGTCGGGGTGCAGGAGTTGAGAGGCGTCTCCTAAAATCCACAATCCTTTCCACTATAAATATATTTTATGTACACTATTAGCACAGGAATCTACATTTTGCTATTTCTGAATATGACTTCCTGTTTCAAAATGTGTAATAAGCAAACGTTGGATAACAAATGATGATGATGAACTGATAAGACAATTTTAAAAGTCGGAATAAGCATAAGACACCCCAAATTGGGGTGTTAATAATAAATGTAAGGATAAACTGCAAGAGGTAGAAGTAAGCAAGTACATTTTATTTATATAGCACTTTCCAAGATGAAATGTCACAAAGTGCAATCAGACAATCATCACAGACACTGTTTCCTGAAGAGGCATTAGCTCTCTTGGAAATGTGTTCTTTTAAAATTGTGGCATATTAAATAATTAAACAATATCATAATATACCAGAAACGTCAATATCCCTCCCATCGTGATTACGGCGGTACAAGGATCACATGAGAAACAATATCTTTTAGCTTACATTTACTGACGATTAACGCGGTTTTAGACGGAGAGGCGCAGGTACAGACTAAAATCCAGGTGGGAATCTGGATTAACATAGTCAGCCATTTTCTCGTCCCCACGCTGGGAGGTTTTTCTTCGAGCTTTGTCGATTCCGCCTCTAAAGGTCTGGCTGTTGTCCAAGCTTTTATAATGTCTTGCTTCATTTGCTGGTCTTCTCTGTCTCCAAACAAGGGCTGAATTCCTCCTCCACAAAATACAGAAATATCATAGTGCTTACATGCCAGTTCTCATTCTCCCAATAAGGAAAGAAGATTTGTGCTGATAGAGGACAGAAATACCCTATCCTGTGTTTAAGCTGACTATACAAGCCTCCAGTTGTCTTTGGCTATCTAATCCAATGCTTGGCTAGCAATTCTAACTGCTGAGCCCCTGTGTGCCAAATTTAACATGCACATGTGAATAAAACTCATAACAGTATTGTCCAGATATAGTGACATAAAGAAAAATGTAGTATTACAGACACTCACAGAAAAAAAAAGCAAATCAATAAATTAAAACAAGGAATAAAAAACATACGCCCTGCCCGGGGTTTGTTTCCTGCCTTGCGCCCTGTGATGGCTGGGATTGGCTCCGGCAGACCCCCATGACCCTGTAGTTAGGATATAGTGGGTTGGATATATGGATAAAAAACATAGATATACACAATTAAACTTAGTTACACACAAAAACAAGCTTAAAGAAAGAGAATAATATGCATGGACGTACACCATAATAAGCAAGAATAGTTGTGTCAGATATTTGAAATAGTCCAATTGAAAATGGGCTATTCTTGGTTGTAATAGAAATCTGTCATTTGTTACCTACCTGGTAGGGCCGTAGATGGCTAGTAAAGGATTAAAAATGAAAAATAACATCAAATTCATTATCGGTGACCCTGAAATAGTCTAAAACGATACCCCACATGATTAGGTTTGATTGAGGTTAGCCTGCTGGGGTGGCTCTTAGGGGGGCAGGACCGCCGATAAAGAATCAAATATCAAAAAATATGATTACATTTGTAATCAGTAACCTTAAAATGGCATAAAACAGGGGTATCCAAACTTTTTTCACTGGGGGCCACGTACAGAGAAATATACGAAGGGCTGAGCCACCCACTAGAGGTGAGGTCTATTGCCTCCGCTTCTGTGTTTTAAGCTAGCAAAATCAATTAAATATCGGTAATTTATGCTTCATAATTGAATATGCTTAAAGCAAAAACAGCATCGCAGCTCCCCATTAATAGGTTTTCATTTATTGTATTACAAAGTGCTCTCATCACATGCAATCGAGTAAAAATCAAAAGCACAAGCTTTATCTGACACTTGACGTTTTAAGTTACCTGACAAATCTTCAATTCGCCGCACAATTCCTGCATTTTCTCCGAGCACATTATGCCTGCGACTTTAGTGAGGCGCCGTTTTATGAAGTCACCATCTGAGAAAGGTTTCCCGTGACGGGCAGTGAGTTGCGCTCGCTACCTCGTAACTGGCTAATGTGGCATTTTCTTGTGTTTCGTCAGCACGAAAAAAATCCTGTTGTTGAGCTAGCAGACCGGCTGCCAGTTGCTTAACTTTCTGTTCTCGCTCGGCGCCAGCGTGGGACGTGGAGGTCGGATGTTTGGTTTCGTCGAGTCGACACACATTATACTCTTTCATCACTGCCATAGGTTCATTGCAAGTCAAATAGACACACTTCACTTCTAGGAAGAAATATTCATTTTCCCACCGTGTCTGAAATTTTCTGCGCTCACTTGCTAGTGTGCGTTTCTTTGGTTCTGACATTTTTGGCTACTCGTAGCAAAATTGTTCTTTGGTTGCGCTTGTTTGTGAAGACGCTGCCTTGATAGAGACAGTAGCTCCGCCTGGTGTTAAACTTAAGAAGTACTATGCAGTTAAGAACAAGTTTCGTATGTCGGCCATATTTCATTATATTTTTAGAATTTGCTGCGGGCCAATTAAAAATGGACCACAGGCCACAGTTGGCCAAAGGGCCATAGTTTGGACACCCCTGGCATAAAACGACACACCAGATGCTTAGGTTTTGACTTTTTGAGAGTGGCTTTTAGTGGGCCAGGACCCCCAGGTAAGATCAGATGTCAAAAATATGAACGTATTGTGATCAACAAACTTGAAATACCATAAAATGACTCTCCACGTGTCTGTGTTACTGAGACCCATTTGGTCAAAGTTTTGTGAAATGACGGAACTTTGACCCCTCGTATCGCATTAGGAGGTGAACCCCTGGGGTCAGTTCATGTGGCCTGCACGACCTCAAGTCCTTCTGAACGTTTTTACTGAACTGGCTTACTCTTCATCATAAGGGTGTCATTTCCTGCAAAAATAAATATGATCCCAATGGCTTAAAAATTACGTGTAGAAGGCCAAAAATAGGACATCCAAACATTTTCTATCACTAGTGTCACCTCCAGGGGGCACCACAGAGCCCCAGACACAATCACACCAAGATAGTCCTGGGTGCAAATAAATGATTTTTTTTTTTTATTCACAGTACTTTTTCTTTTTCAGTGTCCACACCACAATCGCCAATGAGCACAGTGTCTCCTTCTGCTGCTCCAGTTGAGTTTTGCCAAACTGCATCCGATCCTCCCCCATGTTGAAGTGAAATGGCTTCCTTCTTTGATAGACCTAGTAGAGTACATCTGGAGCCATGGTCTCGCATAACTCAAGCACTTCTGGCTCATATGGGAGCCTCCAAAACCAGGGAGGTGAATTCCCAACAGCACCTCCTGGCGACATCCAAGGACCCCAAACAGGACCACCTCATCGAAACTACAAGTCTCAGGAAGGTCTGGGGGAATCAGAGGAGCACTGTCCCCCTGTCATACTCGGAAAGTGTCCAGCCATTGTTCTTTTAGGAATAGATAACCATCCCAACAACCGCCACCCCTCATGTTGTGTTTCCGTTTTTTGGCCACCCTGCCGGGCAAGAATTCCCCTTCTATCCCAGATAAGATGCCAGTCTGTCCACCATGGCACTTACAGTAGACATTAGGATGCGTCTCATGGCATATCATGTCTTGGGTTTCTCATACCAGTGAGTCAGGAGGTGGTGGGCAAAAATAAAACTGAAAGAATTTCAAAGCATTCAGAAGCAAAGTTTCTAATCAGCTAAGCAGATCCCAGAATGCACCATACGGTTTGTCTCTGACTTTTTTTTCTGATTTAATGTTATTTATAACCATTTTTTGTTTTCCTGTCTAAACTTTTCCCTGTAACTTTATCTTGCTTTGAATTTGCTTGTTTTGCTCATCGTTATCACTTTTGGCATTGTGGAGATTGCTGGTGTTCGTTCTGAAGGGCCTTATACTGTAAGTAGTGCTGTCTCTGCCCGGCACAGTCGGAGGCTCAGGATTAATTGTGCTAAAAAGTAAGGCCAGCTTGCACAACTCTGAACTGCTGTTACTGCTGACCTACTCGACCAGTTAGAGACAGTTCTTCTTATTGAAAATAATTGTACTGGGTGGCATGGAATTCAAGAGGGTCCTGGGTTTCATGTTCTTTATCATTTTTGTTTTTCATTAGATTGGATTAGATAGGCTTTTATTATTTTCAGGGGGAACTCAAGCAAAATGACCCCTTTTATTGGCTAACTTTAAAGATTACTGTATGTATTTGTGGAGGTTGATTTGTTTCGAACCTAGTTTTGTAAAACTTGACTTGCTTGTATGGAATGTTATTTGATTTTAATAAATTTATCCATCCATCCATTATCCAACCTGTTATATCCTAACTACAGGGTCACGGGGGTTCTGCTGAAGCCAATCTCAGCCAGCACAGGGCGCAAGGCAGGAAACAAACCCCGGGCAGGGCACCAGCCCACCACAGCAATGCAATACAATGCAATACAATACAATACAATGCAATACAATACAATACAATACATCTATCCATTATCCAACCCGCTATATCCTAACTACAGGGTCACAGGGGGTCTGCTGGAGCCAATCCCAGCCAACACAGGGCGCAAGGCATGAAACAAACCCTGGGCAGGGCGCCAGCCCACCACAGCAATGCAATACAATACAATACAATACAATACAATGCAATACAATACAATACAATTCAATACATCCATCCATTATCCAACCCACTATATCCTAACTACAGGGTCACGGGGGGTCTGCTGGAGCCAATCTCAGCCAGCACAGGGCGCAAGGCAGGAAACAAACCCCGGGCAGGGCACCAGCCCACCACAGCAATGCAATACAATGCAATACAATACAATACAATACATCTATCCATTATTTAACCCGCTATATCCTAACTACAGGGTCACGGGGGGTCTGCTGGAGCCAATCCCAGCCAACACAGGGCGCAAGGCATGAAACAAACCCTGGGCAGGGCTCCAGCCCACCACAGCAATGCAATACAATACAATACAATACAATACAATACAATACATCCATCCATTATCCAACCCACTATATCCTAACTACAGGGTCACGGGGGGTCTGCTGGAGCCAATCTCAGCCAGCACAGGGCGCAAGGCAGGAAACAAACCCCGGGCTGGGCACCAGCCCACCACAGCAATACAATACAATACAATACAATGCAATACAATACAATACATCCATCCATTATCCAACCCGCTATATCCTAACTACAGGGTCATGGGGGGTCGGCTGGAGCCAATCCCAGCCTGGAAACAAACCCCGGGCAGGGCGCTAGCCCACCACAGAGCACACACACACCAAGCACACACACGGGACAACTTAGAATCGCCAATGCACCTCACCTGCTTGTCTTTGGACTGTGGGAGGAAACCCATGCGGATACGGGAAGAACATGCAAACTCCACGCATGGAGGACCCGGGAAGCGAACCCAGGTCTCCTAACTGCGTGGTGGCAGCGCTACCCACTGCACCACTATGCCACCCTTAACAAATTCAATAAAATGCTAAAAAAAAGAAGATTACAATATGCAAGCATTTGAGGCAACTCAGGCCTCTTCTTCAGGTGAGAAATTTGAAATTTTTCTTTAACATCCCAAGTCCCAGTTAGTGTAGATATCTGGTTTGGGGTCTGTGTATGTGTATGTGTGTGTGCTGTATATCATAGTGCCCAGTAAATTCTATTTTCTAATTTATTTTGTCTTTTTTTCTCTTTCTTCATTATGTAAAGCACTTTGAGCTACAACACTGTGCTATAGAAATAAAAGTTCTTGTTGTAAAAGAACTGATGCCCAATTCAGAGACTGGATGGTGCCGCACCATCCTGAACTGAATATCCTGATTAGAAAATAATAATAATAATAATAAATTCTTTACATTTATATAGTGCTTTTCTCAGTGAGTAATAATAATAATAATAATAATAATACACTGCGGTGGGCTGGCGCTCTGCCTGGGGTTTGTTTCCTGCCTTGCGCCCTGTGTTGGCTGGGATTGGCTCCAGCAGACCCCTGTTACCCTCTACTTAGGATATAGTGGGTTGGATAATGGATGGATGTATTGCATTGTATTGTATTGTATTGCATTGTATTGCAGGATATAGTGGGTTAGTTAAAGGATGGATAATAATAATAATAATAATAATAATAATAATAATAATACTAAATTCTTTACATTTGTATAGCGCTTTTCTCAGTGAGTAGGGAGCCACTTCAGCTACCACTAATGTGTGACATTCACCTGCATGATGCAGCAGCAGCCATTTTGGCAGCAGTTACACTTATCACACATTAGCTGTTAGCTGGTGAAGGGGTGAGAGAGACAGCCAATAAGAGACAGGGGGATGATTAGGGTGCCAGAATGACCAGGACATAGTGGGCTATTTAGCCAGGACATCGGGATACACTCTATTATTTATGGAGAAAGGCCAGGGATCTTTTGTGTCCACAGACAAGTCAGGACCTCACTTTCAGGACGGTGCTATTCTTACAGTACGGTGTCCCTGTCACTGCACTGTGGCTTGGGGATCCACATGCAGACCACCGGGTAAGTGCCCCCTTGCTGGCCTCACCAACACCTTTTCTAGCAGCAACCCAAGCTTTTTGAAGATGGCCTCCCATCCCAGTCCTGGCCAGACCTGAACAGGCTTAACTTCAGGTGGTTGACCTCTTCTGAAGTGCATGTGGTATGGCAGCTGGCCATATAATTTGTTATTAATAATAATTCATTAATAATCCAAAGAAAATTATCTATCAGTATGACATACACTGAAGGTGCCGTCCGTGCTCGATGAAGAAATGTGTTCATTTTACTCGCCCACATTTAACAAGGACCAGTTTGGACGTAGAAATCTACCAGCACGTCCTTCCATCTTTATCATTAATCGCTTCCTTTTTAGGATGATTGGGACATGCATTTCTTAAACTAGCTGTTGTAATCTTTAAATTGAGTTAGTGTGGGAAATCTTCTGAGTCAGCACAGCATATGAAGTAACATCAGCAAAATTCGACATGTTGTCCTGTAAGCGTTTTTTTTTTTTATTTCTTTTAAAAACACACATTTTGACCTGACTGCATTTTTCCTATCAACCTGATGCAGTAGATACTCAGCGGTCAGATGGCGTATTAACCCATGGAGATGTGACTCATTCTGTGTTATTCTTATTGCTGCTGGTATCTGTCACTGCACGCCAGCCATCCACCCGTTTTCGGGGTCTGGCCCACCTGGGAGAGCGGCAGCAGTGTGATCAGAGTTACACCAGGCGTCTCTTTTCCTCACCACCTCTTCCAGCTCCTCCAGGGGGATAACGAGGTGACCCTTGACCAGTTCCTAATCTGTGTGTCCCGGGTCTGCCCCAAGATCTTCTCCAGGTTGGATGTGCCGAAACATCTCCACAGGGTGACGCCCTAAAGCCATTCCAACTGGCTTTTTACCATGTGGAGGAGCAGCGGCTTTGAGTTCCTCCTGAATGTCTGCACTCGTCGTCCGGTCATCAAGGCTGAGCCCGGAAACCCTTGGGGTGGGGAGAAAACTCAAATCTGCTGCCTCTCGTATCTGCGATCGAGTTCTTTCGGCCACAAGGAAAGAAGGAAGGAAGGAAGGAAGGAAAATGTATTTGCAAATCACATTTTCACACAACTTTCACTGAGCAAAGGTCTGTACACACACAAAAAATGATAGTAATAATAATAAAAAGAACATATTGAGAAATTACCAAGAAAACATGACGACAATTAAAAAAAAAACTGCAGTTCAGGATGTTTTCCACAGCAGCGGCACATTCTGGAGCCTTCATGACGGGCCAAACAGGGGACAGAGGACACCACAAAGTTGATCAGCACAGAATTTAAGGACTCAAGGAGTGCCTCCATCTGGCGTTTCCAGGGTGCAGCTGTTGTGGAGAAATCTTCAGTAACAAACAAGCAGAGTCTTCAGGAAGGCAGTCAGAATTGAAGACTTTATTGCGTAGCATAGGAGACATTTGCAGAGCATTTAAAGCCTGTCTCAGTTCATGAAGTGAGCCCGGTGGATCGGGCGCGGTTCGTTTCTAATTTCAGTTTTAATCACATCGGTACATAATGTATTCCTCCTCATCCACTGTCCATGTTATCCTCGTAATAATAACCTCGTGCTGTACCTGTTTTCATAACAGTTACCTCACCCTGTAAACTTCTTTCCCCGAATAATCATCCGTCTTTTCATTACAACCATTAGGACTCAAATGCCACCTGGCCCGGAAATGACAATCATCTGATCATGTTTTACATTCCTCACATTCCCAATCCTGAGATAATAAAAACTGGAAGCCTTTTAAGTGATCCGCCCTCATCATTAAGTTGGAACCAGGATGACCCACATATGAAAAACTGAACTGTTCAGTTAATACTTGCTTGTTGCACCAACATCGAGTAAAACTAAAATCATAGGCAGCTCTGCTGGTAGCTTTACTGATAAGGGCTGAGCTGCTGGAGCTGGAAGCAGGCGGGTGGCCTTGAGTTGGCAAGCACAGCGCTAAAGACCTTATTAATGAACCCCTAAATTTTTATATTGATTAAAGCCAGCTGACATAATGGGCGGCACAGTGGCACAGTGGTAGCACTGCCACCTCGCAGTAAGGAGACCTGGGTTCGCTTCCCACATCCTCCCTGCGTGGAGTTTGCATGTTCTCCCCGTGTCTGCGAGGGTTTCCTCCCACAGTCCAAAGACATGCAGGTTAGGTGCATTGGCGATTATAAATTGCCCCTAGTGTGTGCTTGGTGTGTGTGTGTGTGTGTGTGCCCTGCAGTGGGCATTTGTTCCTACCTTGCGCCCTGTGTTGGCTGGGATTGGCTCCAGCAGACCCCCGGACCCTGTGTTAGGATATAGCGGGTTGGGAAATGACTGACTGACAGCTGATATAATTAATGCATGTTGTTTAACTTTGATTAATTAAGATATTGATTCACGAGGAAGCATTGGCATAGGAACTTAAATGCTATCTAGAATGTACATATCTATACAGGCCGATGTTACAGCCTATGAGCACAGACAGCCGCGTCATCAGCCAGTGGCGCACAGTCACATACGGTCTGACTTACCAGCACAGGGACTAACCTTGATAATCAATTCTTAAAACTTCTGTATAATTCAACCTTCTTCTTCTTCTTTCGGCTTCTCCCATTAGGGCTCACCACAGCGGATCATCTTCTTCCATATCTTTCTATCCTCGTCATCTTCTTCTGTCACACTCATTACCTGCATGTCTTCCCTCAACACATCCATAAACCTTCTCTTAGGCCTTCCTCTTTTCCTTTTGCCTGGTAGCTCTATCCTTAGCACCCTTCTCTCAATATACCCCTCATCTCTCCTCTGCACATGTCCAAACCAATGCAATCTCACCTCTCTGACTTTGTCTCCAAACAGTCCAACCTGAGCTGATCTTCTAATGTCCTCATTTTCAGTCCTGTCCATCCTCGTCACACCCAGTGCAAATCTTAGCATCTTTAACTCTGCCACCTCCAGCTCTGTCACCTGTGCCACCGTCTCCAGCCCATATAACATAGCTGGTCTCACTACCATCCTGTAGACCTTCCCTGTCACTCTTGCTGATACTCGTCTGTCGCCAATCGTTCCTGTCACTCTTCTCCATCCATTCTACTCTGCCTGCACTCTCTTCTTCACTTCTCTTCCACAATCCCCATTACTCTGTACTGTTGATCCCAAGTATTTAAACTCATTTACCTTCCTTCATCCTCACCATTCCACTGACCTCCCTCTCATTCACACACATGTATTCTATCTTGGTGGTCCTACTGACCTTCATTCCTCTCCTCTCATATCTCCACCTCTCCAGTGTCTCCTCAACCTGCTCCCTACTATCACTACAGATCACAATGTCATCAGCAAACATCACAGTCCACAGGGACTCCTGTCTAATCTTGTCTGTCAACCTGTCCATCACCACAGCCAATAAGAAAGGGCTCAGAGCCAATCCCTGATGTAATCCCACCTCCGTCACTCCTACCACAGACCTCACCACAGTCATACTTCCCTCGTACATATCCTGTGCCACTCTTACGTACTTCTCTGCCACTCCCGACTTCCTCATACAATACCACAACTCCTCAAGCCCCCCTGTCATATGCTTTCTCCAGGTCCACAAAGATGCAATGCAACTCCTTCTGTTCTTCGCTAAACTTCTCCATCAACACCCTCAGAGCAAACATAATAATAATAATAATAATA
>JANRMT010062834.1:62932326-62944083 GCA_026402145.1 Polypterus bichir lapradei | reverse complement strand
TCTGCAGCCTTTTTATTTAATCCACGGCTTCTCCGCTGTTTTATTGTTCATTTATTACAATTATAGTTATTATGTAGGTATTTTAGACTTACTTTACATTGTTCAGGTACCCATTTCCTTTCTCATTCCAACCGTACCCCATTAACATGTCTATCGAGGTGATCACCATCAATCAAAGAACTGTCACTTACCGAGTGGTTTCTATGCCTGGAGATGGCACCTGCCTTTTCCATTCTCTGTGTTACATATTGCACGGCCATATCAGGCTCACTCTTGATATCCGGAGGAACATTGTGTCTTATGTATTGAATGACTGGGACAGGTTCAAGGTGTGGACTGATGACGGTACAGGAGATAATTAGACTACACAGGAGCACTAGAAGAGTGAAATGCTTAAGCCCTTCATCTATGGTTCAGTATGAGAGTTGATGGCTGCTGCTGAATTGTTCGGTTGTCGCTTTCAAGTGCACAGAAATGGCCAAATATTTTACACCTTTCGACAACCGCCAATGCCTCTTAAACATCTTAGATTCACAGGTGATGATTTCAGTAGTGGACACTTTGATGTTTATGAATGTTTAAACTCTCAAAAGCTGGATGTGAAGTTATCGATGAAACTGGTTGTATACTTACAACGCTTGACAGATGCCGAATGTCACTTCAACACAAGTCCTACAAATACTGTCGTAATTGAAACAAACCATGAAACTCAAACCGATTATGACAGCAGCAATCCAAGCTGTGAGATTTGAGACAAGATTACTGTTCACATGGCCAACTGTACGTTACATGCTCAAGAGTAAGCTCAGCGCCGAACTGACAATGAGGTATAAAAAGAGATCCGTAACAAATAATTATTGGTATATTTTCCCTCAGTTTAAAAAGGTTTAATTTTCTTCTTAATAAAAATTTTAAGGCAGTACTTCGCCGCTGCGAAGCGCGGGTATTTTGCTAGTTATGTATATACTAGCAGGAATACCCGGCGTTGCCCGGGAATGTATAACCGGTGACTTTCCCAAATGAAAGAAACAGAACATAGAAATAGAACAAACAGTTTTCTGATTGACATTTTATTGTAAGTTCCTCCACTCTGGATTATGACTGCTGTGGCTTTTCAGACGCCCTTGAAATAGACTTTTTTCTGGCATCTGAAGTGGATCTTCCAATTCGATGTCTTTTTTTCGGTGGCATGGATATATTAGCGAAAAGCAGGACAATTATAATGTGTTACATGGTATTACGTATGGAATAAGCAGCACAGTGAGATAAATTTACCTTATTTACAATACGTCGGAAAGCGAACAAATAGCACCAGTCAGTCAGAAAGAGCAACACTGAAATCGTACTGTGAGTCGGAAAGCAAGCAAACAGCACCCAAAATACATAAAGCCAGTCACGTGCACTGGGTCATTCACGCTTTACATCCATACGACAGTTCCCTTTCACCCGATGAAAGCAGTTGGCCTTCTCATACTTGGACACTTCCGCCATCTCTTAGCAATTTAAAGAAACATAGGTAAAGAGTGACACACAGGGACCAAACGTGCCGCTAGATGGCGCCGCCGTGAACATCTGTTGCAGCGTGCGCCCATCTTGTCGCTGATGAGTAAGAGGACGTGTGCTGAACGTTGTGTCAGTGAAAAGGTGCCCTGCCCTTCACCATGAACATTTTTCCCAACCAAATATACCCCTTGACCTCTTCCTGGTCACAAAGGGGCTCCATGCCCACTTTGGTGGCAATCGGACGCCCGGTGCAGATTTGTATGGCAGACAGACAAACATACACACATACATTGACTCTGCTTTATATATTAGATATATACTGTAAAATCTTGCATATAATGCACACTCGTGTTAATTGTGCATGCTGATTTAGCCCAAAATGTTCCAGTAAGAAAGAAATTCACATATAATGCACACCCTTAACTTTTCAATATTTTAGTGTGGATGTCAACTTTTGTTGGCACGAGGGGTGAGGGTGATAATCAGCTGTAAATGACAAAAAAACTCGCTATTAGAGAAAGGGTAGGCTCTCTTGTTTAGAAGAATGTTAAACTCGTTGACTTGTGTCATCTAATCCGTGTTCGTGCGTGAATAGTGTATAGCAAACATCGGCAAAAATTGCAATGGTAAAAATGGCATTGATATCTAGCAAGAGGGCGAAGCGATTGAGCAAAGCAAAATAGTCAGTGGACGACATTTTGCATATATTTTATTATTTCGAATTGGACTCTGATATGTCGGATATGTCGAATCTTGGTACAAGTGATCTGGAGATCGAGATCCCAAATTAAAGTGAGGTACCGGCATCAGTCAATTTTCATCAATTCATCATCAATTTTCACCTGGGAGGACTGCCCTTTACACAAGTTCACACTTTTTATTTTCGGTTCTCTCCTTTACAGTCCTTTGCACTTCACACACTGTGCACAATTCACCACAAATATAACTCACAATCCTTTCTTTCCTTCTTCTCTGCCACCCTCACTCCTCTACTTGCAAGCTCCATCCGCTCCCTCCCGACTCCGGCTTCCCGAATGGAGTGAGGTAACGCCTTTTATAATATGCCCAGATGTACTCCAGGTGATCCCTGATGACCTTCCTGCAGCACTTCCTGGTGTGGCAGAAGTGCTGCATGGGCACCCGAAAGCACTCCAGGTGTAGCTGCTTCCTGGTCCGGCAGCACTTCCTGGTGTGGGTGAAGTGGTGCATACCTTGGCTTCTTAACCATCCTGGCACTCTCTGGTAGTGGCCATGGGTCCCCACAAGGTTGAGCTTCCAAGCTCTGTTCCTGTGGCCCCAACACCCACCAGGGCAGCTGACCTCTCATGTTCCAGGGGAGGTACTGCTCCTCTCCTGGTCCTTCCATCCTCCAGACGTCCCAACTGGACATGAGCCCCAGCCATCCGCCACAATGTGTATATATTATTTGGCAGGTACTATATATCATATCTATATGTGATTTGAATGCCTGTCACTGCTCAATGCTGATTACGTGGTTGGATGAGCTCATTAAGCCTTGAACTTCATAGACAGGTGTGTCCAATCATGAGTGGTAAAAGGTATTTAAGGTGGTCAATCGCAAGTTGTGCTTCCTTCCCTTTGACTCTCCTCTGAAGAGTGACAGACAGCATGGGATCCTCAAATCAACTCTCCAAAGATCTGAAAACAAAGATTGTTGAGTCTCCTGGTTTAGGGGAAGGCTACAAAAAGCCATCTCAGAGGTTTAAACTGTCAGCTTCAACTGTAAGGAATGGAATCAGGAAATGGAAGGCCACAGGCACAGTTGCTGTTAAACCCAGCAGGTCTGGCAGGTCAAGACAAATCCAGGAGCGGCATATGCAGAGGCAGGATTGTGAGAATGGTGACAGACAACCCACAGATCACCTCCAAAGACCTGCAAGAACATCTCGCTGCAGATGGTGTATCTGTACATCGTTCTACAATTCAGAACATCTGTATGGCAGGGTGATGAGAAAGAAGCCCTTTCTGCACTCACGCCACAAACAGAGTCGCTTGTTGTATCAAATGCTCATTTAGACAAGCCAGATTCATTTTAGAACAAAGTGCTTTGGACTGAGGAGACAAAAATGGAGTTATTTGGTTAGAACAAAAAGTGCTTTGCATGGCAGAAGAAGAACACCGCATTCCAAGAAAAACACCTGCTACCTACTGTCAAATTTGGTGGAGGTCCATCATGCTGTGGGGCTTTGTGGCTAATGTTCAAGCATCAGTCACAAAGTTGAAGTTACTTATGCAGGGGTTGGATATTCCAACAAGACAATGACCCAAAACACAGTTTGAAATCTACAAAGGCGTTCATGCAGAGGGAGAAGTACAATGTTCTGGAATGGCCGTCACAGTCCTCTGACTTGAATATCATCGGAAATCTATGGGATGATTTGAAGCAGGCTGTCCATCAAATTGAACTGAACTGGAGAGATTTTGTATGAAGAATGGTCACAAATACCTCCATCCAGAATCCAGACACTCATCACAGGCTATAGGAGGACAGCGTCTAGAGGCTCAAAGGAGCAAAAGGAGGCTCAACTAAGTATTGATGTCATATCTCTGTTGGGGTGCCCACATTTATGCACCTGTCTAATTTTGTTATGATGCATATTGCATATTTTCTGTTAATCCAATAAACTTAATGTCACTGCTGAAATCCTACTGTGTCCATAAGGCATGTCAGATATTAAAAGGAAGTCGCTACTTTGAAAGCTCAGCTGATGATAAACAAAAATTCAAAGAATTAAAAGGGGTTCCCAAACTTTCTCATATGACTGTAGACATATAAAGTGATAAAGCTGTCCATTGTCTGCCATCTGTGCCCAGGCATAATGCCATCTGGTGTCCACAAATGAGCAGGAATGCCCGATGAACAAAGGCAAGTGGTTGGAGTAATACAGTAAATCCTGTGGCGTAAGCCCAGATGACTCGGTATTGCATCAACAACAGGGCTTTAATGTCCGACAAGGAAAGGCAACAAGAAGCAAAAATAAAAAGAGGAATGCAAGGGCTAGAATGTCTGATGAAAAAAAATGCAACCAGATGTACAAAGACAGAGGGACGTAAGGCAGTGTTTCTCAACCTTTAAGTATTTGCGACTCGAGTTTTCGTAACAGTTTTAATCGCGCCCCCCCTAACATTTTTTTGAAATGTAGATGCATATTTTATTATACCTACTTAACTTTTATCGACATTTATCTAACTCTGTATTTATTGTTCTAGTATCAGAATGTAGTTTAAGTTAATTTGTTTTGGTTTCAACAGATTTTTTTTCATATTTTTGATTCTTGTTTTCTTTTTTTCACATCTTCACACACCCCTTTTTGTTACTTCACGCCCCCCTAGGGGGGTCCGCCCCACAGGTTGAGAACCACTGCCGTAAGGCATATCCTGTGAACAGAGGTTCATGAATGCACGACGCAATCAAAACAGATGGACTGACCATTAGGCCTGTTTTAATAAACGGGCATTTTGTTCTGTTAGTAGGCCGTAAACTTAAGATAATAAGCTGTGTGACTATTTATTTTATTATTTTCCTCACCTGATCTTTCAAGTCTAGATTAGCACTTCTTACTGTGTCAATATAAGAAATTTTAACACTTCTAATTGTCTTCTTTCCCCAGCATTTGTGGACAATACTTTGGAATACATCGGCAAAAGCAGAAGAATGATTTTGATCCTAAGTGGCAAAAATGTGGTCGACGAGAGTCATTACGAATTGGTCACCGGGCTGCACTCCGACTTGGTTGAGAAGAAGATTCAGGTGATACTGATCGAGTACAAGCCTCTGAAAGATCTGAAGTCTCTACCAGAGTCCCTCCGACTTCTTGTGAAGGAAAGGGGCACCGTTAAGTGGAAAGATAGTCAAGCCGACAACTACAACTCTCGTTTCTGGAAAAAGATGCGATACTACATGCCGGCGAAGAAAACGGTGTCGCCTCATACTGATGAAATGAATTTGCTATAAAATCTCTTTACATATCCAACACAAAGTGCCTGAAATTGTTGTAATAAAGTTAAATTTCAGGGAACATTAGAGAAGATGAAAAGTGAAGTGATTTATTTGTGCCCTGCCCTTACCTTGGACTCTGAAGTTCGTGGATTGAGAAGATATCACGGACTCAACACGGACTTAAGCTTCAAACCAAGTAAACTGCTATTTTTGTACCTTTGTAGCTCTCGTTTTTCCTCCTAAAATTTAAAATAACGTATCTTTAAATTGTGCTGGATGTTCTTCGATAAGAATTGGACTCCCCAGGCTCCAAGTTTTAGTTTGTGTTGGACATTCCAGAAGGTTCTCCTGCACTACAGTAAATGGTTTCTGCCCCACTTCAACTCATCATGCAGTGAACGGGGGGTTCAGGCACCTTGTGTGTTAAACCACCATTGTAGGGAGACTGCGTGGCCAAGTGGACTTTAAGCAGTCAAGGTTGATGGTTCAGTCCCAGCCTTTGAATCTTCACTGCGTGACCCACAGTGCGGGTCACGTCAGCTGCCTGAACATTTATGCTGCAGCTCTGCTGTGCCATCGAGTTGTTTTCACTACAGAAAGGCTGATTATTAAATGTCTTTGAAACCTGTTCCGCCATGTAAAGGTGCTATAGAAAGGTCGCCGATTTAAGCCGTGATTCTGAGTCACTGTATGACCCCGTACAGGTAATGACGTTCATCTGCTTCTTCTAGACTAATCAGGCCCGATATGCTGAAAAGCAGGCCTATCGCTAGCACTCTCCTTCCTCGACTGTATGGTGGCTAATATAAGGATAGGCCAAATATCACCCCCCCCCTCCCCTCCCCGAAGCACCCTGCCGTATGTCCCCCTTTCAATATAATCAGTTTTAAGCAGTCAAATAATTAAGAATGTATCGTAAACACCAAAGAGGTGCCCATGTCCCCTAAACCACAGACACAGTAATGCCCAACACAATTCTGACTTCAGATAAAAGATATTTACTTATCTTCCTCAAATCTCCAATAATCATCTATCAAAAGATCAATAGCCATTACAATATTTGACCAAATTCTTCCTCCAAGACATCTCAGGGTGAGGCAGTGGACTCCTTTTCACTGCATGTTGGTAGCACTTCTGGGTCACATGGAAAGCAGCACTGTCCACCCCCAGCCATGTCCTCTGGACTGACCCAAAGACCTCGACAGGCACTCGATGATACGGACGATTGCAATCTAACAAAAATGCAATGTTACTAAGGCAACGCTCAGGGTGGCTCAATGCTCCATAGAGTGGTCAGTATTCAGAGCAGGAGCTCCGTTCTGTGGTCTGCTCTCTCCAAAATGAGGCAACCTGGACTGGAAGGGGTGGAGTCAGTGTTCCTCATTGGGCGGTTTCTCAGGGAGGCTGTGGGAGAAAGAAGCAACCTGTGTCTCCTTGTGTCCCGGAGTGGTGCTGCTTACATCTGACGAGCCTAAGAAGGCAAGCCTCAGGTACACAGGCGTGAAAACATCGACCACACGCTCTGGAGAAATGGGTCGTGTCCCACGTTTGAACAATGCAAATGGGGTCCCCCTACATTTACATGCGTATCACGTGACTGTTGATCAGTTGCTATCATTGTTGTCATCAGTTGTTGTCACGTGTTATCAACGTCACCAGGAGCAAATGGTACGTTTTGTTTTTTGGAGATCTCAAGAAAATGATTAAATAACCAATGATATTGTATGTCCTCTCTTCTGTAGAATTTGGACACAGCGAAGGTAGAATGTTACTGTTAGGATTTTGTCAGGCCTGGGCCTATTTTATTTTTTTGTTGATTCATTTTTGTAAGTGTTTTGTTAGAAAAAATGTGACAGTTATTCCTTTTATTTTACGTAATTGTTTACCATTAGGTTTTCAAGATTTCTGGTTATCATTTTTGCAGCTTTCATTTCTTTATTTCCTTTTTCTCCTTTTCCCTTTTTACGATGAGCCCATGTGGGTGGCGACCCTCCTAGCCACAGATCAGTTAGCGGGTCGGCTGCTGCCAGTTGAAGGGCTTAGCAGGCCTCAGACAAGATGGTAAAGGCATCCACTTTTCCAGGGCTTTTGTTCTTCCACTCCCTTTGTCATCTTTTCCGTCACATTTGTGTTTTTGCATTGTTTTCAGTTTCTTGTTTGTTTGTAGTTAACGGAGGGATATTTCAGACCAAATTTAATAAATTAATAAATATGCAAATAAAGGTTCTGTGAAATGTTAGAATGAGTAAATAATAGCATGAAATAAATAAATTAAAAAATTAGTATAAATATAAATTAGTATAATTAATCAAATATGTCACAATTGTTTCTTTGTTGTCTATTTCTTCATGTATTTACTTATTTGCTTCTTAATTTATTCATTTCAGCGATAAAGATTCTGTGAAATGTTAGAATGAATAAATAATTTCATGAAATAAATTAATTTAAAAATTTGTATAAATATAAATTAGTATAACTAATCAAATATGTCACAACTGTTACTTTGTTGCCTATTTCTTCATGTATTTACTTATTTGCTTATTTGAATTTATTCATTTCAGTGACACTGCAAGCCTCACAGAATAAGCCCTGAAATGCAAACTGTCACTTTCCCTCGTCAAACTTAAGAGGGTGGAGCTCTAGTGAGTTCTGCTTTTTGATTGGTGAGTCGTCCCCAGAGTGGATGTACGTTTTTTTTTCTTGCCTTGGCAATCCCGCTGATCAGATATGAGTTTACAAAAAAAGTGACGCAGAAGCAAAGCAGAGACTTTTAATTTAAGAAACTCGAAATTCATTGTGAGAAGTTTGCATCTTACCGACAAGTAACCAATCAAAACACAGGATATGCTAGGGCCCGCCCTCTCGACATTGACGAGTGAATGTGACGGTTTGCATTTCAGGGCTTATTTCATGTTTTTTGTGTATCACTAAAATACATAAATAATTTGATTTAATCTATATATATATGTAAAATCTTAAGCCTAAAAGTACAACGATTTTGTGCAATGATTTTATGTGATGCTTTTATGTCACGTTTATTGTCACGCTTTAAATCAGGCTTATTTTAAAAACTACATTTATATATTTGGTATCATTCTTTTCGGAATTTATCGAACTTTTATGTGATGTTGTTAGATTCTCAGATTCTTATTCTGTTTTTAAATTGTAAACTAAAATATCAAGAAAGTTGTGGTTTTTAATATCAAGAAATTAGGGTTTAATTTCAATAAATCATTATTATTTCAATAATTAATTTTAATAATTGAATTCAATAAATTACATTCTTTTTGATTGAGTAAACTTTCTTTCACAGAAACAAACTATTAAAAAATAAATGATCTATTCATCAACCAATGTTTGCATTTAGTTGATTTAGTTAGCTGAAGGTTGAGTTACGATGACCAATTGCATGCCACTTTAGTTTTCACATGATTTTTCCTGTTATTTAAATGATTAATTTTAAAAAATAAAATGTTTTTTTTATCCATAAGAATATCAGTTAAAATGAATGGATCATTTATTTAGTCTCTTATAAATACTCATCGAGCACAGTGGACCTCCGTTTAACGGGAATACTCTAATTGGTAAGACAGTAAATATTTTATTCTCATTTCATGTTTTTTACACCGTTAAATAATAATGAATTTTTATTTTACATGTTTATAAAATTTCGTGATTTTGACTCCAATAAATAATAATTTTTCTTTTGTACATTTACAAATTTTACTAATATTCTGGGCGCAACTGGGGGTAGGACACCAAAGGCATCAGGGGAGCTTGCCCCCCTAGTAAATGCATAAAGAAATAAGCAATGAAAATATATTTTGTGACATATTTAATTATTTATACTCACATTCCATGTTGCTGTTTATTTATTTTGTTCATATTACAGTACTATCATTTATTTGTGTATTTATTTTATTTAATTTTGTCCAAGATATTCATCCATACTGGTTTGACTTTCCATTAAAAATTGTATGTTTTGGCATTTGAGGTTTATTACTTTTTGGCTTTTTCTGTTCCTTTTTGTATTCTTCATTACAAATATTTTAGATTATGATTTTTTTTTTTATTTCATTGAATAAATAACCTTCAAATCTAATTTAAGGCTTTGTTCATTTTGGCCAGGGGTTTCACAGTTCCCCTCTCCCTTTTGTTGAAGTGTGTCGCCGTGAGGTTGTAACAACACTTTTCAAAGTGAACACGGGCGTGTTGCTGCACTGCTTAGTCCCAAAATGAACCTGTGCTACTGTATGACAGACTTAGCCAATATCTCACCGTATCCCACTCTCTTCGAGAGCTGCCAGCAAGAAAAACAAACTACAGAATTAACAATAGAAAATCAGGGGGGTATTTTTCATACGTGGATGACTCGTTTAGCCGGATGTAATTGTTGACGATTTGGCCTGATCCTGGATCTGTCAGTTTTTCGAGACTCTTGCTGAATGTGTTGTGATAGCAGCACATCCAAATCCTCAAACCTGTTTGATGTAAACAGGGATTAGCTCACACACTTAATCAGTGTCTGTGCGTGGAATTCGTTCAGTCATGGCTTCACCGTTCATGAATGAGCGACCAATTGATATCGGTGCGCAAATTATAAGAAGAGAATTTCATATAGAGAGGGTTTTACACGATCGGCAAGATCCTTTTTTGCTCCCGGAGGAAATTCTTTTCGAAAGATACCGCTTTAGCTGAGGGGGAATATTGTACCTCAAAGATTTATTAGCACCTTATATTCGAAGTCAAACTAGGCGAAGTCGGGCTCTCTCAACCACACAGACAGTAGGCATTGCTTTGAGTTTTTTTGCAAGCGGCACTTTTTTATATACTGTAGGTGATGCAGAAAATCTGTCTAAAAGTGCAGTTTGCCAGGCAATTCGTAAAGTCGGTTTGGCTCTGAAATATTTCCTTCGGGTTTTCATAGTGTTTCCTGGACACCTGTGTGGTGCAGACAATAAAAGAGGCATTTTGTGCCATTGCATAGGTAATACACAGGCAAAAACACCCACAGTGCCATAAGGAATCTCACGATCAGCCTAACATTCTCACTACCCAGGATTTCCAAATGTGATTTGGGGCACATGGGACTGATCAGAGTGGAGTTTGATCAAACATTATTTGGAAAATGTGCCTCTTCTCCTGATGAATAACCAGACACAGTGTCTTAATCAAATATTTGACCTTCGTCAATATCTAATTGGTCAGACACAAGTTCTAAGGATATGACATTCCCTGCAACTGACCCAACCAAAAAAAAGAGGGCTATATGGAACATACCTATGGCACGCATTGACGACAAATATATGCAATGACCATCCTTTACCTGAAATGAAGTGCCCACTGCATCCTGCCACTGGTTCTGAGGAGGAGCTTCCCCCTGGAATGCCCTCAGAATTAGGGCGATGGGCATTTTGCTGGAGAGCCAACTCTTCTGCAGGGGTTAGGTCTGGACCGCGTGGACCTCCGCCTGTTTTTTGCTTGTCTGCCTTCTTATTAGCTTTAAAATTAATGTTTTTTTATATTATATATGATTCTTTATGTCAACAATTCTTTAAATAGTTATATATCAATATTTACCAGTTTGAAGTATATTCTTGTACTTCACTTTAACCTGTTCCCATGTTCTCCTTGTGCTCACGTTTGATCTGGAATTATGACATATTAAATAATAATTAATCTGACACATAGGAAATGAAACGCGGCATTCAGTAAGTACAGTGCACACTACTTACACGTTTAATTTGTTGGCCACTTTTTTGCCACCCGTCTTTTCTGGTTTGGGCTGCTTTGCAGTGTTACCTCTTGTGCATATTAAATCTTGAAATTCTTCATATCCTTTGAGTAAAATGTCCTGCTCCACTTGTGTGAAAAAATGTGCCCGTTCTTTCATCATTTTCTTACAGCCTGTCAAAGACTTGCTGATCATGTTTTTTGACTCAATATATGTGGGCTTTTCATTCAATACGGGCGCGCGCATTCATCTCGGATGATTAGATCCAGCTAGACTAATCTACTACACGGCTGCATTTGAAAACCGACTTATCCCAGATGAGTTTCACCAGCATTAACTCATCCAAGATGAGGCATCTGATCTCGGATGATTTAAGCGACGTACGGAAAATATCCCCCAGGAGTAAATTAATTTAAGCAAACAGCCTCACACTAAACATAAACATGAATATTGTGGTCGTCCGAGGAATAGAAGGGTCTGACATTTTGGGTGCCCTATCTATCTATCTATCTATCTATCTATCTATCTATCTATCTATCTATCTATCTATCTATCTATC
>JANRMT010062834.1:62904156-62920607 GCA_026402145.1 Polypterus bichir lapradei | reverse complement strand
AAATATGTAGGAAAAGTTTTACAAGTGTTTCTAATATACTGCCATTACTGTAGAGGTTGCAATTCAACCTGACAATGGACTTTCTGACAGTAACTGTGGCTGTAGTGCAGGAAAACGATTCCTGTAAGAGTTTCCCACAAATAAAACCTTTCTATTGGTGACTTGCGCCCAAGAGCCTGTTTCTGTCTGGTGTTTGGGGAACTGGAATCTGGAATAGCTGACCGACAGAAATTCGCCAGGCTAATACGGTGGAGCACTTTAAAAGACTGCTAAAAACCCGTTACTTTAACACGGTTATCTCGTAGCTACATGTTACTGTGTACCCCTGATATTCTGTATATCCATTGAATTATCATTTTTGTCACAGCTCCACAATTCATACTAACCCCTACTTTCTCTGCTGTTCTGTTTCCAGTTTTCTGAGGTGGTGATCTGCGCCCACCCACCACCAGATCAGGGCGTCATGCAGTCCCTACATTGATGGATTGAAGGCCAGAGGTCCGCATGACCATCATCATCATCAAATTCTTCCACGTGAAGCCTGAAAACCATGAGGACTGATTGAGATCGATGATGTTAGGTAGAATGCCCAGTGGGGGCTGGTCAGGTGGTCTCCTGACCTCGGAACCCCTGCAATTTTTTTTTGTTGTTGTTTTTTATGTCCTCCTGGCCATTGGGCCTTACCTTATTCTTTGTTACTTAGTGTTGCCAACATCTTATTTTTGTTTCGAATAAACTTTTTTCCTTCTTCTTGTAAAGCACTTTGAGCGACATCGTTTGTATGAAAACGTGCGATAGAAATAATTGTTGTTGTTGGAACGTCCCCTGGTGTCCACATATTGTTATCCATCCATCCATTATCCAACCCACTATATCCTAACACAGGGTCACGGGGGTCTGCTGGAGCCAATCCCAGCCAACCCAGGGCGCAAGGCAGGAAACAAACCCCGGGCAGGGCGCCAGCCCACCGCAGGGCACACACACACACACACCAAGCACACACTAGGGACAATTTAGAATCGGCAATGCACCTAACCTGCATGTCTTTGGATAATAATGTGGGAGGAAACCCACGCAGACACGGGGAGAACATGCAAACTCCCAACCTTGGTCTCCTAACTGCGAGGCAGCAGCGCTACCCACTGCGCCACCGTGCCGCTCCATATTGTTGTTATTATTATTATTATTATTAGTCAGTCAGTCATTACCCCACTCGCTATATCCTAACACAGGGTCACGGGGTCCGCTAGAGCCAATCCCAGCAAGCATAGGGCACAAGGCAGGAATAAATCCTGGGCAGGGCTCCAGCCCACCGCAAGGCATTATTATTATTATTATTATTATTATTATTAGTAGGGGATGCACAACCCAGTGTGTTTCTTTGTGCCAGTCCCAAGCCAGGATAATTGGGGAGGGTTAAATCAGGAAGGGCATCCGGTGTAAAATTTTGCCAAATCAATATGCGGACAACAATATAAATTTCCATACCGGATCGGTCGAGCCCCGGGTTAACAACGACTGCCAGCAGTACTGTTAGCCAACAGGGTGCGGGCAGAAATTGGGCTACTGTTGGCTGAAGAAGAAAAAGAAGAAGAAGGAGAAGGAGAGGAGGTAGACGTGTCCAGAGGCAGGAGGAGAGCAGAAAGGTAAAGAGAGTGGAACTGAGGGTAGGAACTTTGAATGTTGGCAGTATGACTGGTAAGGGAGAGAGCTAGCCGATATGATGGAGAGAAGGAAGGTTGATATATTGTGAGACTAAATGGAAGGGGAGTAAGGCCTGGTGGATCAAAGGTGGATTCAAATTGTTCTATCATGGTGTGGATGGGAGAAGAAATGGGGTAGGAGTTATTCTGAAGGAACAGCACGTCAAGAGTGTTTGGAGGTGAAAAGAGTGTCAGGCAGAGTGAGGATTATGAAGCTGGAAACTGGAGGTGTGCTGATGAATGTTGTTAGTGCATATGCCCCACAAGTTGGGTGTGTGATGGGTGAGAAAGAAGATTTGTGGAGTGAGTTGGATTAAGTGATGAACAGAAAGTGGTGATTGGAGCGGATTTCAATGGACATGTTGGTGAAGGGAACAGAGGAGACGAGGAGGTGATGGGTAGGTATGGTGTCAAGGAGAGGAATGAAGAAGGTCAGAGGATAGTGGATTTTACCAAAAGGATGGACATGGCTCTGGTGAATATGTATTTTAAGAAGAGGGAGGAACATAGGGTTATGTACAAGAGTGGAGGAAGATAAACAGGTAGATTACATCGTATGCAGAAGAGTCAATCTGAAGGAGATTGAAGACTGTAAAGTGGTGGCAGGGGAAAGTGTAGTTAAGCAGCATAGGATGGTGGTCTGTAGGATGATGTTGGAGATCAAGAAGAGGAAGACAGTGAAGGAAGAGCCGAGGATCAAATGATGAAAGTTGAAAAAGGGAAGACTGCATGGTTGAGTTTAGGGAGAAGGTGAGACAGGCACTGGGTGGCAGGGAAGAGTCATCAGACAACTGGGCAACTACACCAGATGCAGTAAGGGTGACAGCAAGAAGGGTGCTTGGCGTGACATCTGGACAGAAGAAAGAGGAAAAGGAAACCTGGTGGTGGAATGGGGAAGTACAGGAGAGTATACAGAGGAAGAGGATGGTAAAGAAGAAGTGGGATAGTCAGAGAGATGCAGAAAGTAGACAAGAGTACAAGGAGATAAGGCGTAAGGTGAAGAGAGAGGTGGAGAAGGCTAAAGAAAAGGCGTATGACGAGTTGTATGAGAGGCTGGACACTGAAGAGGGAGAAAAGGACCGGTGGGCTACAGAGACGGGCCGAGCTGAGAAAGATGAGCAGCAGGTTAGGGTGATAAAGGATAAAGATGGAAACGTACTCACAAGTGACGAGGGTGTGTCGAGCAGATGGAAAGAGTACTCTGAGAGGCTGATGAATGAAGAGAATGAGAGAAAGAGTAGGATGGATGATGTGGAGATAGTGAATCAGGAAGTTCAACGGATTAGCAGGAGGAAGTAAGGACAGCTATGAAGAGGATGAAGAATGGAAAGGCCGTTTGTCCAGAAGACATACCTCTGGAAGCATGGAGGTGTTTAGGAGAGATGGCAGTGGAGTTTTTAACCAGATTGTTTAATGGAATCTTGGAAAGTGAGAGGATGACTGAGGAGTGGAGAAGAAGTGAACTGGTGCCGATATTTAAGAATAAGGGGGGTGTGCAGGACTGCAGTGACTAGAGGGGGATAAAACTGATGAACCACAGCATGAAGTTATGGGAAAAAGTAGTGGAAGCTCAGTTAAGAAGTGAGGTGATGATTAGTGAGCAGCAGGATGGTTTCATGCCAAAAAAGAAAACCACAGATGTGATGTTTCCTCAGAGGGTGTTGATGGAGACGTTAAGAGAGAAGGCTAGAAGGAGTTGCATTGCATCTTTGTAGACCTGGAGAAAGGAAATGACAGGGTGAGGAGAGAGGAGCTGTGGTATTGTATGAGGAAGTCGGAGTGGCAGAGGAGTACGTAAGAGTTGTACAGGATATGTACGAGGGAAGTGTGACCGTGGTGAGGTCTGCGGTAGGAGTGACGGAGGTGGGATTACATCAGGGATCGGCTCTGAGCCCTTTCTTATTAGCAATGGTGATGGACAGGTTGACAGACGAGATTGGAAAGGAGTCCCCATGGACTGTGATGTTTGCTAATGACATTGTGATCTGTAGCAATAGTAGGGAGCAGGTTGAGGAGACCCTGGAGAGGTGGAGATATGAGAGGAGAGGTATGAAGGTCAGTAGGACCACCAGGACAGAATACATGTGTGTGAATGAGAGGGAGGTCAGTGGAATGGTGAGGATGAGGGGAGTAGAGTTGGTGAAGGTGGATGAGTTTAAATACTTGGGATCAACAGTACAGAGTAATGGGGATTGTGGAAGAGAAGAGAAGAAGAGAGTGCAGGCAGAGTGGAGTGGGTGGAGAAGAGTGTCAGGAGTGATTTGTGACAGACGGGTATCAGTAAGAGTGGCAGGGAAGGTCTACAGGACGGTAGTGAGACCAGCTGTGTTATATGTGTTATATGGGTTGGAGACGGTGGCACAGGAGCTGGAGGTGGCAGAGTTAAAGAAGCTAAGATTGGCATTGGGTGTGACGAGGATGGACAGGATTAGAAATGAGGACATTAGAGGATCAGCTCAAGTTGGACGTTTGGGAGACAAAGTCAGAGAGGCGAGATGGCGTTGGTTTGGACATGTGAGGAGGAGAGATGAGGGGTATATTGGGAGAAGGATGCTAAGGATTGAGCTGCCAGGGAAGAGGAGAAGAGGAAGACCTAAGAGAAGGTTTATGGATGTGGTGAGAGAGGACTTGCAGGTGATGGGGGTAACAGAACAGGATGACGAGGCCAGGAAGATATGGAAGAAGATGATCCGCTGTGGTGACCCCTAACGGGAGCAGCCGAAAGAAGAAGAAGAAGATTATTATTAAATTAGCTGAAGGTGCTTTACAATAGTAATGGCGAATTAGAATTATAAAAGACAGTAAAGCTACAGAGTAGAATGTTTATAAATCCAGGCATATAAATCGTAGCCAAGAGACCACTCACACGATGCGATCGTGTCACCAGTCGTAAACGTCCTCAAACTGCATGGACGTGTTCAGTCCAACTGACATGTCGTGATGTGGATGCTCAGATTATACGTGAACATGATGGCCCAGATTCGTAAAAACGAGATGGCCACGGGCTTATCAGAGTGTCAACAGAGAGAAGAGCTGCGTTCCCGACTTGTGCCGTACTGCACTGGAAGAAGAAAAAAGGCATCACTGGATGGGTGGACGGTTGAGGCGCAGACAATACGGTCTGTCTGTGATACGGAGTGAATTTACATACGCAGTCTGTGTGATTTACCGATTTTGGGTTTTTCCGTTAAAGGTTTCCTAAAGCCCACCATAAAACAAGATGTCTGTGACCCTGTATTATGGAAATAACCAGAAAAGGAAATAATCTTTTTAAAAAGATATGTCTCTTCAAACGGGAGTCCAACAGTAAACTGACTCAAAGATGGCTGAACTGCCTGACATATGGGATCAAGACAGGAAGGGGCGGGTCCAGGAAGTGACATCAGAGGTGGAATGGCCATCAGTCTTCTTCAGTCAACAGTTGTCATTCTACTTTTAAATCCATCCATCCATCCATTGTCCAACTCGCTGAATCCGAACACAGGGCCACGGGGTTCCGCCGGAGCCAATCCCAGTCAACACAGGGCACAAGGCAGGAACCAATCCCGGGCAGGGTGCCAACCCACCGCAGGACACACACAAACACACCCACACACCAAGCACACATTAGGGCCAATTTAGAATCGCCAATCCACCTAACCTGCATGCCCACATCTTACCATTATGTTAAATCAGAATAACTCAAGCTAAGTACGTAGCTCAGTGATGTAATTTACGGTTCACAATATGCATTCAAACATGAGTCTAAGAGCACCACCTGATCATATTAAAGCATCAAACATCTCAGAAAGCACCAGAAATGAATTTTCTCTCTATTATAATAAACAAATCTTGGGAAGAGAGACAAGACGTGACTTTCTCAGAGAGACACTTTCACGTCCCGTAAAACAAGACTTTGTGCCAAGAGATTTAACAATGCCCGGGGCCGGAAATAAAAGACAAAGAGTAGATGACAAAGTAGAACGTCGTAAAGAATTCAAAAACGTTGGCGCCAAACACATACAGAGCAGGTTCGAGATAATGGAAGTACAAAAATTCAAAAGTCTCAAAAAAAAGGATAGTAAAGATCGCATTAGTGCAAACAAACGGAAATTATTACTCAGTGAAAAAACGGAACAGCGAAAAGAGATCGAATATATTGTTCGGATTTAAACTTGAAGTCGGAGACTTGTAGATCGTCTAATTCGTGTTGTCATCAGGGAAAAGTAATGTTTCCTCCCAATGAAGAGGCGTATCCGCGATAATTAAAAGATTGGTTGTTTGGTGAAAATGAAATCCCGTGAAAGAAAATTTCAAGCCCTGTGAAACAAGACTTTATGCAAATTGATTTGGAAAAGTCCCGCCCACATCTAAAACATTTACAGCCACACAAAGGGTTTAATCATTTCTCATTTGTGTGAATGCTATTGTCAGACACAGTTCGTGTAGAGAGAAAGAAACGATATTCACTCACGGGCGGTTAGACATTACGTTGTCACGATGGAAGTCCAAACATGGAATCAAAATTCAATGCGATAACGAAAAATGAAAACAGATTGAATATATGGACATACAACAACAACAACAGTTATTTCTATAGCACATTTTCATACAAATAATGTAGCTCAAAGTATTTTACATGATGAAGATAAGAGAAATAAAAGACAAAGTAAGAATTAGAATAAGACAACAATAGTTAACATAAAATAAGAGTAAGGTCCGATGGCCAGGGAGGGCAGAAAAAACAAAAAAATCCAGACGGCTGGAGAGAAAAAATAAAATCTGCAGGGGGTTTAAGGCCACAAGACCACCTGACCAGCCCCCTCTAGGCATTCTACCTCACATAAATGATCAGTCCTCATTGTATTTAGGGTTCTCATGGGAGAACTTGGTGATGACGGTCATGTAGACTTCTGGCCTTTAATCCATCAATGTAGGGACATCACGGTGCTTTGATCAGGTGGTAGGGGCACAGAAAACCAGGAAAAGAACAGAAGAGAGAGTAGGGGTCAGTACGGATTTTAGAGCCACCATGAATAGTTATGATAATAAATTGAATATACAGAGCATCAGGATTAAATTAAAGTGAAGTTATGAGAAGGCCATGTTAAAGTAATGAGTTTTCAGCAGATTTTTAAAGTGCTCCACCGTATCAGCCTGGTGAATGTCTGTCGGTCAGCTATTCCAGATTTTTGGTGCCTAACAGCAGAAGGCCGCCCACCCGCCTTACCACTTCTTTTAAGTTTAGCTCTTGGAATTCTAAGCAGACACTCATTTGAAGATCTAAGGTTACGATTTGGAATATAAGGTGTCAGACACTCCGATATATAAGATGGAGCAGATTATTGAAGGCTTTATAAACCATAAGCAGAATTTTAAAGTCAATTCTGAATGACACAGGTAACCAGTGTAGTGACGCTCAGACTGGGGTGATGTGCTCGGATTTTCTTTTCCTAGTTAGGATTCTAGCAGCAGCATTCTGCACTCGTTGCAGTCGATTGATGTCTTTTTGGATGGTCCAGCATCTTTCAATGATATAAGAGGTCTAACTTTTGTTATGTTTCTTAAGTGAAAAAATGCTGTCCTAGTGATCTGATTAATATGCGATTTAAAATTCAGGTTACAGTCAACAGTTACCCCTAAGTTCTTTAACTCCATCTTGACTTTTAATCCTAATGCATCAAGTTTATTTCTAATAACCTCATTCTATCCATTATTGCCAATCACTAAAATTTCTGTTTTTTCTTTATTTAGCTTGAGAGAATTACTATTCATCCATTCAGAACACAAGTAGGACATTGTGTTAGTGAAACAACAGAGTCGGGGTCATCAGGTGCTATTGATAAATACAGACATAGGTGATATGGCAGAAGTACGTAGATATTGTTTGGCTTTAAACTTGAAGTCGGAGACTTGTAGATCGTCTAATTCGTTCTGCCATCAGGGAAAAGGAGTGTTGCTACCCAATGAAGGAGCGTATCTGTGAAAATTAAAAGATTTGTTGTTTGGTGAAAGTGAAATCCACATACGCGAGCGTCAGGGCATCGGGGTTGGCGAGCGAAGCCCCCTAGTATTTACACAAAACAAAAGGCGTATTCTGATAAAGATGTGCTCCTTCTCTTTGGAGAAGGAGCTGGTAGGGAAAGTGCAGAGATATACGGAGATGTGTGGAGTCGCAGCAGCTAAGGACACACAGAAGGGGATGTGGATACTGAGGAACAGGGAATGGGGCGTTTGAATCAAATAAATGAAGAAAAATGAACATAAAATGGATAATAGTCCAGTATTTTGGGAATAAAACAATGATTTGAGTTATGAAAGGAGAATATGGGAATATGAATGTTTTGAATATGAATATTTTTGTCATACTGCATATCGGAATGGGATGCGCTATATGTCAAGAGACGGTTATTTTGGTCATTAGATGTGAGCCAATACTTAAAGAATGCAAATCATGGTGTCCCGTGGAGAAGGGAATGTTGTTTTTTGGGACGTCAAGTGTGCTGCAGTTTCTTTGCCGATTTCACCGCCTGGCACACGATTCCTCACAGTGGATACCAAGGGGTGCCATTTTGTTAATGAAGGGGTGTGTGCTCCAGACACTGAAAGGGACCCGCACCTCTCGGTCCTCGAAGTCTAATAATACTGAATGTACACTGTGGACACTATTATTTTGGTTCCATGTGCTCCAGATACTGAGTTGGATCCAGCCAACCATCTGCCTGTGGCACCATATGGGCATCAACCAGAACAGATTCTGACAGCAATACTGCAATCATTCATACAATCAATCAGTCATAAAACAGTTTAACACTTTGAAACCATCAGTGACAGTCGAAGCTCATTTAGAACCTTATGCCTTATGCCCCTCGTTGCCCACAGTAGGTATTATTAAACTTAAATAACCTGTGGGTGGTGATAAAGGTTTTCCCCTTTGTGTCCAGAGTGCCCCGTGTCTCTTTTGGGCATATAAAGGGTACTGTATGGAGCGATCCTAAATTGTCCCTAGTGTGTGCTTGGTGTGTGTGTGCCCTTTGGTGGGCTGGCGCCCTGCCTGGGGTTTGTTTCCTGCCTTGCGCCCTGTGTTGGCTGGGATTGGCTCCAGCAGACCCCTGTGACCCTGTAGTTAGGATAAAGCAGGTTGGATAATGGATGGATGGATGTATGGAGCGAAAACCCCTTGGTGTACTGAGTGTGTGCATTTTTACTTTTATAAATGGCAACCAGCAGGTAACGGCGCCCACTCGGTACCATCAGAGTTTGATGACTGGTGGAGAGGAGGGCCCCCCCCCCTTAAGTTTACTTTCATTTATGGTGCCCACTCATTATGTGAGAAACACAAACAATGCCCCTTTGTGTACATATCGTGGATGTTAATGTCATCCTTTTATAACCCAGAAGGGGGTCCCCCTCATTGTCCACAGCACTAGTCCTCCATTATTGTCATACATGACAGCCGCCAATGTCGTCTGATGCAATGACCGGCTCTGGAAACAATTAATTGATATTGCCATCTAAAGCAATGCTTAAATACGAAACTGTAAACGTGTGTTTATCAATTTAAAAATCTTTTTTTTTTTAAGATTTATTATATTACATTTTTTACTGTATAAATATACAGCTAACGCAATGTATTTTTTACTGGAATAATGTGTGAGTATATGCGTAGACCTTAAGATCCGACACACTGGGGATCGGGGGGGGGGGGGGGTCTTCATCCTATAATTCAAATATCTAAATTATGCATATACAAGAACTGAGCACACTCTCCATAGTTCAACATATTATATATTCTGGAGCTCCAGATAAGACTGCAGGGTTGCGCCGACGGGGGCTCCCCCAGGGGCTCCCCCGATAACCGCGAGCCTGTGAATAAATAGTGACATGCCAGTAAAAAATCTAACGAAATGCGGCATTTGAACAAAAATAAATTATGATAAAAACACCGCATGTGTTTCGATAAGTTAACGCCGCAGCTGCATCCCCGGCATTGCAACAAATTGGAAAAGCACAGCGCGGTCTCCGAAAACGCCGTTTGCTTAAAGTTTCAGATTTCTGTGGAATGGCAGGCGGCCTTATAAGAGTTTCACTTCTTATTTATTTGGTTTTAACCGTCCCAAAGCTGGGAGGCAGTTACACAAACGCATTGTGTCACCTCTGAAATTTCTTTGTAGATTTCTCCACCTGGTACGCGATGCCCTGAGTCACCGGGCTGCCTAAGACACGCAGTGACGTACCAGCCAACCCGGGGAGGAAGAGCCTGCGGTGAGGGCTGAGCGTAGAGGAAGAGGCGGCTGCCTGCCCGCCTGCCTGTCGACCGGCCAGCCTACCACATGGTTTTGTGCGCACATCCTCTGCCTGAGCGTCACGAGTCAGTGCGCGAAGGCTGTCGTGCGCTCTGAGAGTCGCTTGTCGTCCCGGCGGCACTTCTAAAACTAAAGCTCATCATTGAGGTGTTTGAAAGGTTCTCCTGACATGAAGGGATAACGAGGATAACGGCTCGGGCAACGCGGCCAAACACGAGCCTCCACCCCGAGGGAAGATGCCTTCATCCCGCTGGCTGGTCGTGCTGATGTGCTGCTTCCGCTTCTTGGTGACGAGGAGCTGCTTCCAGAGAACCACAGGTAACTTCAGGAAAGAACTTGAGATGTGATCAGACCTCGGGGTCAGCTGAAGAAGATTAACACGACCGTTAATTGATGGGGGGCGGTTGTGATGGCGTTTGCACCCGTGTCTGCTGCTCTTTTTTAAGCCGCTAAGTGGGACAGTCTGATGGTCGGCCGTGTAATCCACTGGTCTGCTATTACCTTGGGGCATTCCTGCCTTTCCACCCCTTGATGGTGCCAACATAGGATTTGACATCTCCAAAGTCTGTTCTGGAGAAATGTGGGTGTAAAGAAATGGAAGGAGAAGTCGGTGTGAGTGTGTGTGTGTCTCTGTGTGTGTGTGTGTGCTGCAACAGAAGAACTAAATGAAGGGATGAATCAACAGACCAGTAGATGAAAGGAAAGATGACCAGAAAGTGAAGGAATGGATGGGTGATGCAGTTCTCAATCAGTAGATGTTAGGGTGGATGGATTGACCAAACGATGACTTGATGGATGGCTGAGTGGATGGACTGACCAGAAGAAAAGCATGTGGGTGGACGGACGGACAGACGGACAGATAGATGGATGGAAAAGTTTGGGTGAGTTTGTTCTGCACCTGATTGACTTCAAGTCCAGTTTCAGTTCCAACCTTTTGTTCAATGATGACTGGGCAACCTTTAAGTGCCTTTGATATTGTGGTGGCAAAGGTGGCATCAGGGACTGGATGGATAAAACAAAAATAAGTGGATGGAGGAATTAATGGAAAGATGTTTGGTTTAGAGAATGAATGAATAGATGGATGTATCAATTAATCATTCAATGGATGAATCAGTCACTCAGTAGATCAAAGGGAAGACGAATGGAGCGTTCTGTCAGAAAGTGGGGCGTTAGGGTTGATGGATGGACCAAATAATACATTGGTGGATGTCAGGCTGAACAGAGTGAACGTAAAGACGGGTACAGATAAACTAAATGATCAGAAAAAAAGGGAAAAGATGAAAGGATCATTTGATCGGAAAATTGATCCATGGATATTGGACAGAGTAATCTATAGGCAGATGTTAGGGTGGCTGGAGGGACCAAATGATGAACTGATGGATGGCTGACTGGATGGATTGACCAGAAAAACATTGAGATGGAACAGTTTGTGTAAGGTTGTCCTGCAATGGATGGACTCCATTCATAAGCGCCTTGAGTGTGGGAAAGGCGCTATATACTGTAAATAAAAAGTATTATTATGGTCCACTGGATCGATTGATCAGTAAAACATGTATAGATTTATCAATTGATCAGTAAAGAACAGGAAAGATATATGGCCCATCCAGAAAATGGAGAACTCATACAGGTGGATGGATGGCTTGATAAATGGTCAGACTGGTCAGTTAATCAGTGGATGACTGGAAAGACGAGCCAATCATTTGGTTAGAAAATTGAGGACTGGACGTGTGCATGGAGTAATCAATCAGTAAGCGTTAGGCTGGATGGATGGACCAAACAATGGACTGATGGATGGCTGAGTGGATGGACTGACTAGAAGAAAAGCACGTAGGTGGATGGATGGATGAAACAGTTTGGGTGAGTTTGCCCTGCACCTCTTTGACTTAAAGTCGAGTTTCAGATCCAAACTTTTGTCCAGTGATGACTGGACAACCTTAAAGTGGCTTTCACATTGTACTGGCAAAGGTGGCTTCAGAGACTGGATGGATAAAACAAAAATAAGTGGATAGAGGAATTAACGGAAAGATGTTGGGATTAGTGAATGAATGAATAGATGGATGTATCAATTAATCATTCAATGGACGAATCAGTCACTCAGTAGATCAAAGGGAAGATGAATGGAGCGTTCTGTCAGAAAGTGGGGCGTTAGGGTTGATGGATGGACCAAATAATAAATTGGTGCATGTCAGGCTGAACAAAGTGAAGGCAAAGACAGGTAAAGATAAACCAAATGATCAGAAAAAAAGGGAAAAGATGAAAGGATCATTTGATCAGAAAATTGATCTATGGACATTGGACAGAGTAATCGATAGGTAGATGTTAGAGAGGCTGGATGGACCAGATGATGAACTGATGGATGGCTGACTGGATGGATTGACCAGAAAAACATGGAGATGGATGGAGGAATGGAAAAGTTTGTTTAAGTTTGTCCTGCAATGGATGGACTCCATTCATAAGCGCCTTGAGTGTGGGAAAGGCGCTATATAAGTAAAAGATATTATTATTATTATTATTATGGTACACTGAATGGATTGATCAGTTAACCATGTATAAATATATCAATTGATCAGTAAAGAAAAGGAAAAGATGAACGGCCCATCCAGAAAATGGAGAAATGTACAGGTGGATGGGTGGCTTGATAAATGGTCAGACTGGTCAGTTGATCAGTGGATGACTGGAAAGACGAGCCGATTATTTGGTTAGAAAGTTGAGGACTGGACGTGTGCATGGAGTAATCAATCGGTAAGCGTTAGGCTGGATGGATGGACCAAACAATGGACTGATGGATGTCTAAATGGATGGACTGACCAGAAGAAAAGCATGCAGGAGAATAGATGAATGAAACAGTTAGGCTGGATGGATGGACCAAACAATGGACTGATAGATGGATTGATTAGAAAAAGCTTGTAGATGGATGAATGGAAAAGTCTGTGTGAGTCTGCCTTGCAACTGGGTGAGAAGTGGTCTGTGGTGTTGTGCAGGTCTTTAAGTAAGTAATCAGGTCCCGAGAGCGGGCACAGATGGGCGCAGGACGGCGTCACTCTGGGGTTGATTGTGGTGCTTGGCTGATCACCCACTCACATGCAAATGTGAGCGGATCTGTCTTCTGCCACATTCATACCTGGGAGTGAGCGGAGGGTCACATCTGCACCCCATCAGGCCTGCAGGGCAGAGAGGGGGACGAGGAATAACAGAGAGATATGATAGGGATAGAAAAAGAAGAGTGTCTGAGGTTCAAATGGGGAAAATGGTTATGGAGACAGCAGGATTGGGAGCCACACGGGTGCAGAAGAAAAGCGGCTGGAAGCTGGGACGAGAGCCCCCAGAAGGAGAGTAGAACCAGCGTTTGAAGGGGGCTGAAGAGAAACTGGCATTTTTTGGGACGGCTGGAGTGACCCGATGCTTGTTCCTGCATAGGGCTGAGGAGAGGCAGCGGGAGACAGCGAGACATGAAGCTCGGTGTGTCCCACTGCTGGTAGCCCAGGGTGACAGCAGTGACCTGTGCCTGTGAAAGAAGGTTGGCTGTTCCTGTCGGCAGGAAGTCTCCTCTGGCTGCAGGATCCCATTTGGAATAAGCAGAGGAGATGTCAGTTTCAGGAAGGATGCGTTTTTTGTTTTTTTGTTAGAACCGTTTCCTGCCTTGGGATTTTAATCTCATTTTTAAAGGATGATTATTTATGGATTGTTTTAACCTTCACCGTCACATGCATTTTTTTATGGATGTATTTATTGGATTATTTATTTATTCATTTACGCAAAGAGAATTGCACTGCACTGTGTTTGCTTTGAGACATTTTATTGTTAACTCTTTCATGGCGGATGTTGACTTTTGTTGAAATTCAGGGGTAGAGGACGGTAATCAGCTGTAAACTGTAACAAAAGTCACCGTTATGTTTTAGTTTGACTCTTTAGCTTCGTTGATTTGACCGAAATTTCCTGCGTGTGTGCATGAGTCTAAGTAGGATAGACTGGGATAAGCTTTTAAGTGTGGAGACAGTCGAGGAGCAGTGGAACAGGTTTAAAAATGTTTTACATGTAATGCAGGACAGATACAGACCTAAATTTGGAATTAATAGGAAACTAAAAAAAACTCCACGATGGATTAATAAAGATTTAAAAAAGAAGTTGCAAAGGAAAAAACTGCTGTATAAGGCATATAAGACTAATGACTGCAAAGTGAATCGTAGAGCGTACGAAAATATGAGAGCAACCATTAAGAAGGATATCAGGGAGGCTAAAAGACAGTTGGAGAGGAATAGAGCAGATAAGGCGAAAGACGACCCCAAGAGATTCTTTCAGTATTTTAGTAGTAAAAGAACAGTCAAGGAGGAGGTCAAGTTCATCAGGAATAGTAAAAGGGAATTAAAAGATACAGACTGTGAAATAGCGGATGAGCTAAACTCACATTATTCTGAGGTGTTTACAAGTGAGCAAGTGGATAACCTCAGAGCAGTAACAGGGACTACTAAGGAGGTACTGAGGGATTTGGAAATTGAAGAGGGAGAAGTGTTGCTCAGATTAAATAGGCTGAAATCAAACAAATCACCAGGCCCAGATAATATTTATCCTCGTGTTCTTAAGGAGGCTAGTGAGTACAGATATAAACCCTTGACACATATTTTTAGGAAGTCACTGAGCACTGGAGAGATTCCGAAGGACTGGAAAATGGCAAATATCATTCCACTATATAAAAAGGGTGACAGGGCAGATCCAAGCAACTATAGGCCAGTAAGCTTAACATGCATCACAGGAAAATTAATGGAAGGAATTATTAAGGATAAGATTGAGCAACACATGGCAAGGACAGGAGTTATTCTGACCAGTCAGCATGGGTTCAGAAGAGGGAGGTCGTGCTTTACTAACATGTTGGAATTCTATGAGGTTGCAACAAAAGCATACGATCAAAGTGGAGCATATGATATTATTTATCTGGACTTTCAGAAAGCATTTGATAAGGTGCCACATGAGAGGTTGGGCATCAAGTTAAAAGAAGTGGGAGTTAAGGGTGATGTTTTTAGATGGGTGCAGAATTGGCTCAGACACAGGAAGCAGAGGGTGATGGTGCGAGGAACCTCATCAGAACTGGCCGATGTTAAGAGTGGTGACCAGCAGGGGTCAGTGCTAGGGCCGCTGCTATTTTTAATATATATAAATGATTTAGATAGGAATACAAGTAACAAGCTGGTTAAGTTTGCAGATGATACCAAGATAGGTGGATTAGCAGATAATTTGGAATCCGTTATATCATTACAGAAGGACTTGGATAGCATACAGGCTTGGGCAGGTTTGTGGCAGATGAAATTTAATGTCAGTAAATGTAAAGTATTACACATAGGAAGTAAAAATATTGGGTTTGAATACACAATGGGCGGTCGGAAAATCGAGAGTACACCTTATGAGAAGGATTTAGGAGTCATAGTGGACTCTAAGCTATCAACTTCCCGACAGTGTTCAGAAGCCATTAAGAAGGCTAACAGAATATCAGGTTATATAGCACCTTGATGTGTGGAGTACAAGTCCAAGGAGGTTATGCTCAACCTTTATAATGCACTGGTTAGGCCTCATCTTGAGTACTGTGTGCAGTTTTGGTCTCCAGCCTACAAAAAGGACATAGCAGCACTAGAAAAGGTCCAGAGAAGAGCGACTAGGCTGATTCCAGGACTACAGGGGTTGAATTATGAGGAAAGATTAAAAGAGCTGAGCCTTTACAGTTTAAGCAAAAGAAGATTAAGAGGTGACCTGATTGAAGTGTTTAAAATTATGAAGGGAATTAGTACAGTGGATCGAGACGGTTATTTTAAAATGAGTTCATCAAGAACACGGGGACACAGTTGGAAACTTGTTAAGGGTAAATTTCGCACAAACATTAGGAAGTTTTTCTTTACACAAAGAACGATAGACACTTGGAATAAGCTACCAAGTAGTGTGGTAGACAGTAAGACGTTAGGGACTTTCAAAACTCGACTTGATGTTTTCTTGGAGGAAACAAGTGGATAGGACTGGCGAGCTTTGTTGGGCTGAATGGCCTGTTCTCGTCTTCAGTGTTCTAATGTTCTAATGTTCTAATTCCGCCTCACACGGCGACCGAGCTGCAGGCTATGGCCGTATATATGTACGTAAGTAAGTTCCAGTTATGACCGTTACGTGTAGAATTTCGAAATGAAACCTGCCCAACTTTTGTAAGGAAGCTGTAAGGAATGAGCCTGCCAAATTTCAGCCTTCTAACTACACGGGAAGTTGGAGACTTAGTGATGAGTCAGTGAGGGCTTTGCCTTTTATTAGTAGAGATACTGACAATGCATTTACTGCCCTGGGCGAACAGGTGGATGCCACCAGTCAGATGGCTTGGCAGAATAGACAGGCCCTGGAATGGCTATGAGCAGAACAGGAGGAGCGTGTCAGATGTTCGGGATGAGTGCTGCACATTCATTGCCAACAACACAGCCCTGAGGGTCGCTTTGCA
>JANRMT010062834.1:62877049-62899156 GCA_026402145.1 Polypterus bichir lapradei | reverse complement strand
ATTACGTATTAAATAAAACTCCTCAATGATATACGATATGCTTCCCGTGTGGTGCTTCGCACACTTCAAAGCTCTAACAGCCCGTATTGATTTTTGATTGTTTGCTTTTCTCTGTCTCTCTCACTCTCTCTGACATTCTCTGCTCCTGACGAGGGGGTGTGAGCAGAGGGGCTGTTTGCACAGAGGCTGTTTGCTTAGAAGATATGAACGCTCCTGTAAAAAATGCTAAAAGACTACCTTCACGTTGATCCCTTCATTGCGGCTGCTTTATCGCGGAGCTTCACATACTTAAAAGCCCAACAGCCCTATTGATTTTTGATTGTTTACTTTACTCTCTGTCTCTCTCTGACATTCTCTGCTCCTGACGGCGCTCCTTTGAAGAGAAGATATGTTTGCATTCTTTTAATTGTGAGACGTAACTGTCATCTGTCTTGTCATGGAGCACAGTTTAAACGTTTGACTAAAGGGTGTTATTTCATATCTAGAGGGCTCTAATAATGTTAAAAAACATATTTAGAAGGTCATAAACAGGTTTTCTATGCTCTAACTGTGAAAATATTAGATTTATAAATGAAGAATCCTACTTTGTGGAAATTCATTTATCTGTCTGGAGCGGATTAACCGCGATAAACGAGGGTTTACTGTATAACTGTGCGGAGAAAATTTATAAACAGTGTGGCAGAGTTTCTAAGGGCTTAAAATATATAAAAATAACCATATGAACATATGGTTTCTACTTCATGGATTTTCACCTATCGCGGTGGGTTCTGGAACGCAACCCCCGCGATCGAGGAGGGGTTACTGTATACTGTGTATATACTGTATATATATATATAGCATTTTTAATGTAGGTAGATCATTTTGACCTGGTCATTTTAAAAGTAGCTCACAAGCTGAAAAAGTGTGGGCACACCTGGTCTAGACGTTTCCCCATCATATTTTCGTACGAATAAATTGTAAGTAATGCAGTTTTTATAAATATATAATTATTTTGCGTTATAATTTGCTATATACATTCTTTAAAATCATTTTTAAATGCGGAAAATGAATTTTTTCTTACAAAAACTAATGATGGATTTAGATTTTAAAGAACACAAGGCGGTGTTATCATTTTCGGAGACTTATATGAAATTTTTTTCTTAAAATACTATTATTTTAAATACATTTTTTCAAATTTTCTTTCCTTCCCCATTGCAGTTTGGGAAACAAGAGAGGGTGTGAAATCTTCAGTTGTCCCCGGGCGCTGAAAACCCAAGCTACGCCTCTGCTTGCACCCTCGTCCATGCTGGAAAAAATATTGCTCAATTTCAAGGGCTTAGACACCATCTCTGCAATATATAAAATTATTTTGCAGTCCCTCCCTTTCAAAGATCCAAGAGGACAGTGGGAAAAAGGTCTCTTAATCAATATATCAGAAAAGGAGTGAAAAGTAGCAATGCAGAGACTTCACTCGAGCTCCATATGCGCAAAGCATACAATTATTCAACTCAAAACTATACATCGAGCACATCTGTCTCGCCTAAAATTGTCCAAAATGTTTCCATGGCGAGAGCCAACCTGCGAACGCTGCAATCGAGCTCCAGCCTCAATGGGTCACGTGTTTTGGGCCTGCACCAAATTAACATAATTTTGAACTAAAATTTTGAATTACCTTTCAGACAGCCTTGGTGTCCCAATCCCTCCTACCCCACTAACAGCTGTCTTTGGTGTTCTTCCAGATGGGTTTAAAGTGGAGAAGGACAAACAAACTGTGATTGCCTTCACTACACTATTGGCACGCAGACTTATTTTGCTAAACTGGTAGAATCCAAACTCTCCTCTTTTAAATCAGTGGGAAAGCAATGTTTTATACTATTTGAAATTGGAAAAAATCAAATACTCAGTTAGAGGATCTGTACAGATTTCTTTCAAAACATGGCAGGATCTAATCAATAATATTTTAGAATAAGCTCTTAAAGCACAGAGGAAGCAATTATCTCAGCATTTCTGTTTCTTCTTCATTCATCTCTATTGACCTGTTAAACTCATCAATTTAGGTATGTTTAAAAACCTTAAGTTTTACCCCGTTGGCCATGCTCTCTCTCTCAGGGGTGGGGGTCGACTAGTTTTCAATCCTATTTTTTTGTAAAAATTGATTGATTTGTATGGAATCATTACAATAAAATTAATAAAATAAAAAAAAAAAAGAAAATGACGGGATCAGCAAATGATTGAGTCATTCAGTAAGTGGAAGGATGGATGGAGTTAGTAGATGAATGGGTATTTTGGTTAATCAGTAAAAGGATGGATGGAACCCTTGATCAGTTGCTGAATGGATGGATGGATGGATGGATCAATTAATCAGTAGATGAATAGATGAAAAATGAAAGGATTAATCATAATTGTGCTGATCCACTGTGAGGGTCTCCTGTTCACGGTTGGCGCCTGCCTTTTGTCCTACAAAGTTTTCCTTGACCTGGTAGCGAAAAAAAATGAGGTGCAGAAAATAGACGAGTTGATGGAGACACAGATGAGTGGGTGGATGAGAGACGGATCAACAGATGGGTGGATGAATGGATGGTTATGTGTTTCTTTTAATATTCTTGACCAAAAATAGTGGATCTTTGTCTTCTCTCTACACAGACATTGAAGATGTAAAAAACAGAACACGCTGTGATGACCAGGAGCTTCTTACTAAATACGTAGTGGTCAGCATGGCAGTGGAGTTAACGTGTCCTGGTCGACAGTGTTATGATGCGTCAAGAAGTTCCCCTGTGAAATGGTATAAGGTAAGCCTTACATTCTTATGAAATCGACTTTTTGACCATCAACGTTGTCAGAATTTATTATAAAATATGTTGGGGGGTGTTTTATCTTGGTAGAGTAATATACCTGTATATATTGCTCTACTTACCCCTATTGTATTATTAATATATAGCCTTAGAATGCCTAATCTCACAGACTTACCGCTGTTTATAAGATATTATTTTATATAACTTATCCCCACCTTCCCTTCTATATCTATAACCTCAGGCAATTAGATGTAGTAAAAAGACAAGCAGGAGTTAAGTTACACATAAAATAATGTATTACTGATAATATTCATAAATAATAACAAAATATAAAGTTCATTTGAATATTGGCAACCATACAACCTGATAAAATGGTGATGTGTAATTCAGGTGGCACACAGACTTGTAGTTACTTCAAATGTCTCTAGTTAAGACATCGTTGGTGCTCAGCTTTCAGCCACATGTCTGTTCAATATGGCTACTGAGCTGTGCTCTTCATTGTGTTGTCTTCATCATCACAGGTTAGCAAGAGAGATGCTTCTTCATCATATGTTGGTTAGAGAGATGCTTCTTTCAGATGTTAGTAAGAGAGAGAGAATGTGGTTGAGCAAGTACATTTATAGATGTTCTCTCCAATTCCTCCAGCCAATCCAGACAGCCATATCTCAGACCAATGGGTGGAATAGATCATCTTATCTCCTGCTCCAAAACCATATGTTAAACATCCTGGCTTCCTCGCAGGGGGTTCAAAGACTTTAGCAGAGAAATACTCATCAAACTGGTTTAAGACACATCCCCTCAAATCCTGTCATAAAATTACAAAGAGACAGTCGTAAAAGGGGGGCAAACACGAATACCTCTCACGAAAGTTACACTAAATTACATTGGTTTGCCTAAATTATAAATAAAGACATAGAAAACATTTATCAAGTTATATACAAAATCTCACATCACAACAGGGGGCTATCAGTGTTTTGTGGTACAGAAGGGCCTGGCATTATTGGCATCACAGATTTGTAATGAAGTTTGTCTGTTTCATGATAAGAGTTCAAAAAGCCCAAATCACCACCCAAAGGAAAGGAAGTCCCATTTTGGCTGATGTGGCTAGGGTGGTCATTGTGTGTTCATCCCCCAGATGGCTGCACCCAAGTACACCATCACATTAAATGGAAGCTTTAGCTCAACTGACACCACTCACATTCACACAAATGAAAGGAGCCAAACCAGCAGAGGAGTGCCACGATGGCACCAGGCCTGTGTGACTCTCATTGCACAGCAACAGGTGTGAATAAGGGGGCAACTTTATTTCATCACATTTAGTACATAATGCCAGGCACTACAACTTTTCAGTGCAGAATTGCATAAGCAGTGGCGCTGCTCCTCCATGTGCTCACATAGTCAGTTTATTACAGGAGAAATGTAGCTGTGGAACGGTGATGACAGACAAAGTCGACTGGATGTGCCAGGCGTGAATGCAGCAGTTTGGGGCGTATCACGAAAACCGCTACTCAGCACAGCAATGACGGTGGTCTCATGATAGATTTGTTTTTAGTTTCATGATGGCCCCATTCTGTTGCAGATTCACCACGTTTAAATTTCAAATCTGCCTGCATAAGGTTAATATTACGATTCCTGAGATCTGAAGTCTCTGGGAACGTCCATTTTGTGCCTTAAGGTTAATATACTTTTAGGACTGCAATTCTATTATCTATCTATCTATCTATCTATCTATCTATCTATCTATCTATCATATAATGCCTTTCATATCTATCTATCTATCTATCTTTTATATAGTGCCTTTCACAGCTATCTATCTATCTATCTATCTATCTATCTATTTATCTATCTATCTATTATATATTGCCTTTCATATCGATCTATCTATCTATCTATCATATAGTGCCTTTCATATCTATCTATCTATCTATTATATATTGCCTTTCACATCTATCTATCTATCTATCTATCTATCTTATAGTGACTTTCTATCTATCTATCTATTATATAGTGCCTTTCATATCTATCTATCTATCTATCTATCTATCTATCATATAGTGCCTTTCACATCTATCTATCTATCTATCTATCTATCTATCTATCTATCTATCATATAGTGCCTTTCACATCTATCTATCTATCTATCTATCTATCTATCTATCTATCTATCCTTTCTGTCTGTGGAAACTCTGTCGGTTGACTGCTCTGGTCTGGGTGGGCGTGGTTGTGGTTTACGGCCGGCTCCGTTCCTCGAGCGTCTCTGTCTCTGTGAGTATTTGTATTTTTCTATCTTTTTTCTTTTTTCTCTTAGCTATTTTACTGTTGTAAGGTTAGTTTGTTGTCAGTTAAGACACGGCTTTGGTTTTGACCATGGCCGTGTCCAAAGAGTCAGTGCCGGGCTTATTGCCAAAGTTTTATGAGAATCTCTCCTGCCGCAACGGCGCTAAGATCTTGGCGGATCCGATGGTCTCTGTTGAGACGTGTGTGGAGGCAGTTGGGAGAGTAGTTGGATATAAAAATGTTCGCTCAGCATCGAGAATGAATAAATCGGTCGTGATTTTTGTAAATGAGGAATCCTTGGTGAATCAGTTGGTAGAGGAAGGGTTAGTTTTAAGCGGAGCGCTTGTCCCTGTTTTGCCTTTATCAACGCCAGCTAAAAAAGTAATTATTTCAAATGTCCCTCCATTTTTAAAGAACGATATTCTGGTAAATGAACTGAAGCGCTATGGCCAGATCATTTCAGAATTAACCATGATCCCTCTTGGTTGCAAACGGCATGAATTAAAACACGTTGTTTCGTTTCGTAGACAAGTATATATGATACTAAATAACATGAACGATGATATTAATGTAGCCCTCCGGTTTAAAGTGGACGGCAGTGACTATGTTGTGTTTGTCACGTCTGAATCCATGAAATGTTTCACTTGCGGTAGAGCAGGACATAAGGCCTCGCAGTGTAAAACTGGATCGGTGATTTTTGCGGGTTCTACTACTCAACCTGAGGAGAATTTAAATGAAGAGAACACTGAAGATAGTGAGCATGAATCTGAGAGTGGCGAAGAGATTGAAAGTATGGATGAGTGTGAGACTGATATGAGGGAGTCGATGGCTGCAGCGGGTGTTGTTTGTGATCAGCCCCTTAGTACTTTGGTGACGGCGGCTCCTGAGAAGAGTCTGCTTCTGAGTATTACAGATATGCCGGCCAAGGCCGGCGGTTCAGCTGATCGCCTATCAGTCAGTTCTGAGCTCCGCGAGCCGGCGGAGAGCACACCGACTGAAGTTCACGTATTGCCCGAGATCAACAGCACTGGGGTGGCGGCAGCGGCAGTTTGCTCGGGAGAAGCTGCGTCACTGGTCCCGGCTGTAAATGAGCCTCAGATCACTGATAAGATTGTTGAAGTGAACATTTCCGATCACAGTCTCCTGCCGGAGAGCTCATTGAAAGGGGCTGCTGAGGGGCAGAGATGTGAGAGAGCCGAGACTGACGGCGGTGTGGCCGTTGTGGTGAGCGGCAGTGCTGCGGTGTGTGAAGGAGTGAGTGCGAGCAATGAGCCCGTTAAACTTTCCACTCGAAAAAGGAAGGAACAATCAACGGATAGAAGACAGGCAAAGAAAAGCCTTGTGTCAGATCAGTCATCCAAAGAACGTAGCGAGTGTGTGACAAATCAAAGTAACATCGCGAACGAGTTAAGAGACAATGTGGAGGGTGAGAGTGACATTGATACCTCTCAGTATCTGCTAAGAGGCAGTTATAGCACTGCCAGTATTAGGACTTTTGTGGAGTTTATTGATGGCAAGAAAGGAGTGAAGGTTGAAGATCATTTTCCAGATCTGCAGTTATTTCTCGTGTCTGCACAAAGAGTTATGCGTGAAGCAGTTCAGTTAGGCATGGAGCAAAAAGAAGCAACCCGTTTAAAGTATGTTATCAGTAAAGTGCGCAAGTCACTTAACCCAAAATAATGGCTTGTTTCTTTAGTCAGCTCATTTGTTTGGTGTCCTGTTTTTTACTATGGATTCCCATTGGCTTTTCTTCCATGCAGTCACTTCATATTGGGAGTTTAAATGTTAATGGTTGTAGAGGAGGAACAAAGAGAGCTGTGATTTTTAACTTTTTAGAACAGAAAGCTTTGCATGTCAGCCTGCTACAGGAGACCCATTCTGACCTTCAGAATCAACCAGACTGGCTACGAGAATGGGGGGGTCAGGTTTTTCTTAGCCATGGTTCTAGTCTTAGTGCTGGGGTTGCCATACTGTTCTCCAAATCTGTGCAATTCCAGGTCACTGCCATCAGTGAGGTGGTGGCTGGACGATTGCTAGTGGTTCAGGTCAAAGACGGGGATCAGGATGTGGTGTTCATTAATGTCTATGCCCCTACCAACAGGAGAGAAAGGATTTGTTTTTTTGAATCGTTACGAAAGGTGGTTGATTCTTTTGTTAATGGCGAGTTGGTGCTGGTGGGTGGTGATTTTAATTGCACAGTTAATTACATGTTGGATCGCAATGGCATTGAACCTCATCCTGCCTCTGCTCAAGTCCTAGCAGCTCTTTTAAAACGGGCCGATCTCGTGGATGTCTGGCGTCATAAATTCCCATCAGACAGACAGTACACCTGGGTGAAGGGATGGGATGGAAAAATTTCTATGGCTCGATTAGATCGCTTTTACTGTCCCTGTCACAATCTGAACACTGTCACTTCTGCATCTATCTCTCCTGTTGGCTTTTCTGACCATTCTTTGGTGGGGTTGAAAGTTGTTATCCCTAAAAAGAAACCTTTTTTTCAAAACCTTCTGGTATTTCAACGTTTCACTACTAGAAGATGCCCATTTTGTGAAATGTTTTGAATTTTTCTGGAAGCAATGGACTGTTACCAAATCTAGATTTGATTCACTCAAACAATGGTGGGACATTTCGAAAGTTCAGATAAAGGCATTCTGTCAACAATATACACAGGAAGTCACTCCAAAGTGCCTGCTGAACATGGCAGCCTTATATATAGAAGAAGACATTTTGAAACTCCAGGATGCTTTACAAAAGGGATTTGATGAGGAGATTTTTTCTGCTCTAACATCTAAAAAGCGTTCCCTTGCTGATCTTTTGGATTTACGTGCACAAGGGGCCCTGGTGAGGTCACGTTTTCAAAATATGAATCATTTGGATGCACCCACAAAATTTTTCTTTGGGTTGGAAAAGAAAGAAGCCCAAAGTAAACTAATTCACATGCTGCACGACACAGAGGGGAGAGAACTGAGCACCACTGAAGACATCCAAGACTTTGCAGTTTCTTTTTATACAAATTTATTTAAAGATGATTCTATTGATCATTCGGCAATGACTGATTTTCTCAATGGACTTCCTAGGATCCCAAATGATTTTAAGCTAAAACTGGACTCTGAAATAACTTTTCAGGAAATGTCTGATTCACTCTCCCATCTAAACACAGGAAAGTCTCCAGGAATTGATGGCCTTCCCGTTGAGTTCTACAGACAGTTCTGGCTTTTACTGGGGGCTGACGTGCATGCAGTGTTCATGGAAAGTTTAAGAGACGGGGAGTTACCTCTGAGCTGCAGAAGAGCGGTTATTACTTTGCTTCCGAAAAAGGGAGATCTATGCCAAATAAAGAACTGGCGTCCCGTGAGTCTGCTCTGTACAGACTATAAGATTTTCTCCAGGACTTTGGCAAACCGTCTGAGAAATGTAATGAGTTTGGTGGTTAATTCTTGTCAAGCTTATTGTGTTCCTGACCGCTCCATTTTTGATAACATTTTCTTCATGCGTGATGTGATTGCAGCATCCAAAATGTATGGCGTCGATCTGGGAATTTTATCTATTGATCAGGAGAAGGCTTTTGATAGAGTTGATCACAGATATTTGTTTAACACCTTGAAATGCTTTGGGTTTGGGGAAAATTTTATCAAAATGATCAGACTCTTGTATACAAAAGTTTTTGGTATTTTAAAGATTAATGGCACATTGAGTGCCCCTTTCCTGGTCAAGAGGGGGATTCGACAGGGGTGTGCCTTATCAGGGATGTTGTACTCTTTGTCGATTGAGCCATTCCTTTTTCAGATCATTCAGAGATTGCAAGGTCTAGATCTCCCTTCTCGCCCAGTTGTCACTGCTAAATGTTTGGCCTATGCAGACGATGTGTCCATATTTGTCAAATCTGACCATGATGTCGATGTGGTAGTTTCATGCCAAACAACGTTTGAGAGCATCTCCTCAGCTAAAGTCAACTGGGCTAAAAGTAATGCTCTCCTACTTGGCTCTTGGGTTGAACGTCCACCACCAAAGCTTCCTGCAAATCTGACCTGGAACAGGAAGTGTTTTCGTTACCTTGGGGTGATGTTGGGAAGTGAAGGACTGGATGAGAGTAATTGGGATGGCATTTTGGATCAAGTCAGTGCTCGGTTGAACAAATGGAGGTGGATTGTGGCCAAACTGTCTTTTAGAGGGAGAGTAATTGTGGTAAACAACTTAGTTGCGTCGATGCTTTGGCATAAACTCATGTGTGGAGATCCTCCTCCAGGGATGTTACATAAGATTCAAAAACTGTTAGTTGATTTTTTTTGGGATGGTCTGCATTGGCTGCGACAGAGTGTGCTGTTTCTACCGGTGGAACAAGGAGGTCAGGGACTCATCGAAGGTCATCAAAGGTCGCAGGCTTTCGACTCCAGGTTATTCAAAAGCTTTTTTTTGGTTCTCACCATCTGATTTGGAGGGATTTGGCACTTCATTTCTTTTTTCGAGTTGGGGATTATGGATTTGACAAGCAGCTTTTGGTAATGGAAATTAATGAAATGGACCTTTCAGTGTTACCCAAATTTTATAGGGGTGCTTTATTGACCTGGCATCTTGTTTTTAAAAGACATTTCAGTACATCAGGGTGGTTGCACGATGAGCCTTTGATTTTTAATTCGTTGTTCTCGTGCTCTCAATTGAGGAGTAAAAGTTTTACTGATTTATTGATTGGAAATGGGATTTTAAAAATCCGCCACATATATGAGAAGGAGCAACAGACATTTGTGGAGCCTCCAGTTTTGGCATCAATTTTAGGTGTGAAGTCAGTGCGGATGATCGAGGGCTTTCTGTCTTCTCTGGCCAAAGAACATCACAAACTTGAAGACTCTATCAGCACCACCAGCACAGATCTACAGGTCTGTCCTGCTGTTGATGTCAACTCCATCCCCACAAACTCGATTCTCACATTTGACAAAGGAAATGTGGTGTCTTTTATGTGTTTATCCAAAAAAGAACTTTATCAGTATTCTATGAAAGTGATTCATTTTCTTTCACTGAAGACAATCGTTGATTCACAATGGAGAGGACATTTAGGGGTAGTAGGTGGGAGGGTGCCGGCCTGGAGGGAGCTGTACAAGCCTCCGAGCAACAAAAGGACATCCGACCTACAATGGAGGATTGGGCACGGCATCATAGCCACAAACTCCTTCTTAAAAAGAATCAGACTTAAAGAGGACGACAAATGTGAGTTTTGTGGGCAAAGGGAAACTGTTTTTCATCTGTTTGCAACATGCGTAAGATTAAGAGTTTTTTTTAAGTTTCTAACTGATTTGTGTAAAAAGCTAAGATCAGATTTTAATATTGTGATGTTTATTTATGGGGCTGCGTATAATAAGAACAACAGGCACAGGACACAATTAATGAACTTTTTGCTGGGTGAAGCAAAACTAGCAATTTTAAAAAGTAGGAAAAATAAAGAATGTGGGAAAGGAACTGTGGACATCCACTTACTGTTTAAACTGAATATTCACTCGAGGATCAAACTGGAATTTACTTACTATAAACTAATGCACAAAATTCATATTTTTGAGAATGTGTGGTGTACGAAAGGGGTACTGTGTGCTGTTGAGGAGGGTGAACTAAAAATCAATTTATAACTCGTTGGGAAATTGTAAAAATTGAAGTTTTTTATAGCAAGCGATACTTTGTGAACACCACTTGGAATTGGGGCTGACTGGGCCTTAGTTGTATTTACTATGAACATAAATGAGGAGGGAACTGGGGGGGGGGTGAAAATCTGAAATATTTATATGATAACTGCGTGTGGGGTTACACGGGGTCAATTGGGTTTTTTTACTTTTCTTTTTATTGTATTGCTCATTTATAATATGTTTTGTTGTATGTGTACTTTAAGATATATTGACATTTGTTATTTTTTCTTTTTGGTTCAATAAAGTACTGTTAAAAAAAAAAAAAATAAATATCTATCTATCTATCTGTTATATAGTGCCTTTCATTTCTATCTATCTATCTATCTATCTATCTATCTATCTATCTATCTATCTATCTATTATATAGTGCCTTTCATTTCTATCTATCTATCTATCTATCAGCTTCTGGGCTCATCAGAGGTAATCATCACCATTCACTCCAGGACATGAGGGGGCGCTGTCGCTGACATTATTGTCTTTTATTCCACCCAACTGACTCTGTGCCGTCCAGACCAGCCACTCCAGACCAAGAAGCTCCGAGAATGGGTCATCTCATCTCTGGAAGAGCAGACCACCAGGCAGAGCTCCAACCTATCTACCTTATTTCTTATTGGCTCGGTTGTCCTGTCCCTGTCATCCACCCCTAAATTGCTTTTTGGTGAATGGCTGCTGCTGACAATGAGGTTCAGTGGCTTGTCCAGTTATTTCCATTGTCAGTCAGTCAGTCATTATCCAACCCGCTAGATCCTAACACAGGGTCATGGGGGTCCGCTGGAGCCAATCCCAGCCAACACAGGGCACAAGGCAGGAAACAAACCCCCGGGCAGGGCCCCAGCCCACTGCAGTGCACACACACACATACACACACTAGGGACAATTTAGGATCGCCAATGCACCTAATCTGCATGTCTTTGGACTGTGGGAGAAAACCCACACAGACACGGGGAGGACATGCAAACTCCACACAGGGAGGACCCGGGAAATGAACCCTAACTGCAAGGTGGCAGCGCTACCACTGCGCCACTGTGCTGCCCTATTTCCATTGTTTTTACATTAAACTTAATTTTTCTTTTTCTCTTTGTTATTAGGATGGCAAACAGATTTTAATGAATGAAGAAAAAAGAGAATCGCTGAAAATTAAAAATGGCGACCTGCACTTGAATATCGTCTACCTCACAGACGCTGGCCTTTACACCTGCGAGTTTCACTACACCCACAACGAGACCCTGATGAAGATGAGGAGGTCGCTGTCGCTGCAGGTTTCAGGTGGGAGTCGATCTATTTGTGTTATGCACTTTTGCATTAAAGTATTAAATAAGGAAATGTTATTATCTCAGTGAAAATACACTCAGGTAGAACACAAAATAGCAAACAACACAAAACAAAAAACTGCGGCTCCTCTGGGCCCTCCTGAGCAGGTTACCCTTTCCGTACTACAGTATGGGGGCTGTAACTGCTACTCATTCCCCAGGCCACACAGGTAATCCGCTTCTTTGACCCTTTGGCTTCTTCTCCTCTTCCTCCTTCCACTCAGATGAACTCCTGCCTCTGCTCCTCACCTAACTTGAAGCTCACCTGGTTTGTGACCAGACAGACCAATGGATCCATAAGCAGGACCTCCTTTTTGGTCAGGGATGCCCTAGGACAGGGTTTCTTAAACTACAGGTCATGCGTTGCCACCAGGGGTCACGAGTCATTTCTGTATTTAATGTGAGGGGGTCACGTAGGGATTGTTAAGTGGGTTGCGGTGGGTTGACTAACCAATCGACATTGCTCTGATGATCTTGCACAATCTAACCAACCCTATTCTGAGGAATGGTGGTGACCCTCCAATGGTGGACCACCCCACCTGTGAATCTTTAAAATACGGGACCTCTCCCATTTTGAAGATCATCAAGAAAATGGGTCTCGAGGACACTCTGAAGGGCAAAATTGGGTCACAACAAAAATTATTTTAAGAAATCTGCTCCAGGGAGTTCTTGAGCTCCCCTAGTGGCCCCAGGTGCCCCTGCAGCTGTGGCTTCCAAGAATTACTTGAGGGGCCAGTCCAGCCTCACCTTAGGTTGCCACCTGAATATTTGGAGTATTCGAGTTGAGGTTTTTGTGGCCCGGTGCTCTTCCAGGTTCCAATCACCTTTAGTCGCCTTTGAGAACCTTCTAGATGCCCAACCACAAGTTATGGGGATACTAGATCCCTTAAACCCTGTAGGTTTTGTGAAGAGGATTGTTCTTTCATATTTGGTGCCTTCTCTGGCTTTGTATGCTTGGAGTTTTCTTCCCCACAGATTGTGAATTTGGCCTTAGTTTTATAACCAAGAATTGGCATTAAAAAGTTGAATTATTTTACCATTTATTCCACAATATTGCTAGTGGAACACATGGACCTCCAGTCCTAAAAGTCGAAATGCAATTACCATGTTGTGAGGATTATCAATCGAGGCTGTGGTCGATGCCAAAGATAAGGAACTGTGGGCATCCATCATATTTTCTTCTTTCCATTCCTGTCGAAGTTCTAATGTCTTTTATTAGTTCTGGAGGGTCAGAAACAGAGGACAATGATAAAGAGTTGGGGTGCCAAGATGGCTACCCTAGAATAAGTGGATGTAGCAAAAGTAACAACAACAAAAATACACAATTATTGCAGAGACTCAAATTCAAAACAGAACTGGCAAAGATGGCGGAGCTCCCAGCAGGAAAAAGTGGATCCAAGTGGATGGGCACCGGAAGTGGCATCAGAGGTCTTCTATCTGTCAGTCATCTGGTCTGCAGTGGGAGAAAGAGAGAAAGGTGTTAAGACACAGTGCCAACCCCTGGTGTGGCAGTAGAATTACAGTCACTAGCAAGCTGAATATTTCCATTTTAGTAACACATTGTTTTGTTTTCACTGCGAAAAAATCCTGCCTCACCATGAGGTCAAACTTTCACAATTAGTGGTTGTGACGCCCAGGTTGCCCACAGGTGGCACACTCCCTCAAACCCAATAGTGAGGTCAAGCCAATAAAGTGAGGACTCAGACCAGCCAAGGCGGCTGTAGAAAGTGCTCACTGCTTTTATTAAAGCAAACAGGGTCCAAAGGGCAGCGCGGTTAATCTTCTGCAGACAATCCGTTAAAACGGGGATAAAACGTGGACGTTACAGTCCAACAAATAAGCAAGAGGTCTAAAACTACAGACAGGATCTGCATTTGCCATAAATACGCCCTTGCTATTTTACATTCCTGCAGCCGACCTTAACAGTTCTGCTCAGCTGCAGAGAACGCACGGCCAACCCTTTGACTGGCACGCTCCTAGTGAGGGGCATTTCGGACCACTTCACTAATTCCTTCAAATCACCTGTTTACTTGAGTCTAGATGTTTGATTCATTTAGAGTCACGCGTATATACCAAAAGTCTTTGCCAGGGGCGTATGGTGGGGGGGTTCCCCGTTCCCCTCTGATTGAATCACAAAATGTGACAAAATGTATCATTTAGTAATTTGTACAGTTTTTGATCTATATATATGTATATATGTGTGTGAGCATATAAATAATCTCATTGCTTATTAATTTACCTTATAATTACATAATCGTTAAAACCATGGGAATACTGCGTCATTGGGCAGCTTCGTATCTGCACATAATGCATTTCAAAAAAGGAGACATGAGATGCCAGAAAAGGCATTCATTTGTTTCTATGCTTGACCCCACTACTGGATTGCAAACTTCCAAATTTATGTTGTTGTCCTGCGCTGGCTTGTTTTGTGTGATTTCGTCTTCATCCGGGGGACAGGGTGTTCCCAGTTCCTTCAAATCTTCATGCAACAAGGGGAACACGGTAGGACAAAACCTTCATTAACATTCAGGATGCTGTTCACTTGGAAACTCGCTTCATTTTCACCAACATCTGCATTGGCTTCTTGGACCAAGTTGGGCCTTGTTTGTAAACTCCTTGAGTGTGGGAAAGGCGCTATATAAAGATGTATTATTATTATTGTTGTTATTATTATTATTATTATCATATCCATCCATTAACCAACCCGCTATTTCTTAACTAAAGGGTTACGAGGGTCTTCTGGAGCCAATCCCAGCCAACACAGGGCGCAAGGCAGGAAACAAACCCCGGGCAGGGCACCAGCCCACCGCAGATTATTATTATTATTATTATTATTATTATTATTATTAGTTATTTATTAGTTGTGCTTGTGTCTGATCAGGTCCACGTGTTCTGTGTTAGTTCATTATGCCAACGCAAAGGCACATCAGATTTGTAGGCCATATAAAAAAATGTGTTATTATTATTATTACTAGGGGGTTACCCCCTGCTCGCTTCACTCACCAACCCCCCTGGCCAGCTATACACACTCATGTTGTGAAGTGGGTTGCTGAACGCACCCCAAGGAGTCGCGTCCGCTCCTCTGAAACCCCCTCTTAAACGGTAATACAATGGGAAACAAATACCGTTTTTTTTTTTTTACCTCCTCTTTGCTCGATCAGATGCTGGCTTGCTGCTGCTGATGTGCTGCATGATATGCATCTCGTGTGGCGCTTCGAACATTTAAAAGCCTGTACAGCAGCTGTCCTACTCTTTCTTTTATTTCCAGCCCCGGGTGTGGTTAAATGTCTTAGCACAAAGTCTCGTCTCGCAGGACGTAAGTTCTTGATATTTTAGTTTATAATTTAAAACTGGAATAAGAATCTGAAAATATAACAACATTACGTTACAGTTCAATAAATTCTGAAAAGAATGATACCAAACATATATATGTAGGTTTTAAAATAAGTCAGATTTAAAGCGTGACAAAAACGTGACATAAAATCGTTGCACAATATCGTTGCACTTTTAGGCTTAGGATTTTATATATATATATAGAGTAGATTATTATTATTATCTTTATTATTATTATTATTACTATTATTATTAGTCGTTTATTGGTTGTGCTTGTGTCTCGTCAGATCCACGTGTTCTGTGTTAGTTGATTATGCCAACACAAAGGAACATCAGGTTTGTAGGCCCAGAAGATTAAAAATTGTACTCCCAAACAGAATTTGTCCAATAAGTCGGATTATCAGGCACCGAATCCTAAATGCTAGGAAAATTCATAGTGGAAATTAAACAAAAGCCAGAGTTAAAATCAGGGTCATCCTAACAGCATTATAGGCCCCTGGGCAGAGCCATGCACTGGTGCCCCTACCTACACAACCACTCAGCAAGTCACAACATACATAGATTAGCTTGTGGGCCCTCCCGGGCAACTTCCTAGTGTGCCCATGCATTAAGACGGCCCTGATTAAAATCTAGAATACACTCTCACAAAGAGGTTTCAGAAATATTCAGAATCTCGGACAACCTGAAAGTTCCTGACCCTGACCCTGACCCACACACACCATTACAATATTGATATGACACGTCGCAACTTCTGATTGTCGTGTGGGTAGCAAGCAGGACATATGCCTACTAACACGGAGCCCTCGGACCCTCAAAATTGGAAAAGTAGTCTTTAAAAACAAAATGTAAAATGCAAAAAAAAAATACAATGTGCAGAATGGAAAAGTGTCTCAATACCTTCTGAATCCACTGTATCCTCCACAGAAGATTTTTCTGATTCCTTCCCATAGTCCTAATTGGTGACTCTTACGTAAAGGCAGGTCTGCCTGGTTTAGTTAGCTACACCCGTCTGATGTGTTTGAAAATTCAGCCACCGATGAATATGGAGACACAAGAGCAAGCTCAAAGCTCATCTCTCTGTATTGGTTTGAAATAATGGCACTGAAGTCCTGAACTTGTATAAAGTGCACACCAGCCTGAGAGTAAAAGTGCAAATAGTGAGAAACAATAGACGCCTGGTGGACTTCATCTCTTGTTATCTGTTTTTCCACAGGAAAGCAAACCAAAGTACCTCCATTGATTTCGATCCCGCCTGAGGGGAAAAGAGTTGAAGCAGAGCTCGGTAAGATGGCGTGTCTGTGTAACGACATGAAACATAGAGATGTCTGTGCAAAGCTGGCACCACGTTCTGTGATTTTCAGTCAAATTTACCAACTGCAGTTTCTGGATCTTGGCACTTTGTGTTATTGTGGGATTTGGGAGACTTGCCAAGTCCATTTACTAGGTTGGTGTTCTCCTCCACCCTTAAGATGAACATTCACACACATAGACACAGAGAGAAACTGAGCACAGAATTACACAAGTGATGCCCACCTGCCAGTTACTCATTACATAAAGTAAGTACACATAAGAGTGATGCCAGCTCTCTGTCACAGAGACTCACTGTCACCAGTTCTAAGAAGCACTAACATGACACACGATGGCTCAGTACCCTTTTGGTTATATGCCACTTACCAGCCAACGGGGTCTTACTTCTTCCGCACTTGTTCTTCTATTGAGGTGCCACCTCTCATCCCTGATAACTCAGTGGGCAAGAAAGCAGCCACTTTCCCACCCTAGGTGCCATCATATTTACTTCAGTTACTCGTTACAGATATGGACAAAGATGTTAGTACCCCTCTATGGAAAAAGAAGAACCCCCAATTGTCTCTGGAATCACTTGAAACTGGAAAAAGTCAATGGAACCCATGAGTGTTTATTCTGAACTTAACAAAAATCAGACTTGGGTTTAGAGCTTAGATTCAACAGAATATTTCAAATAATCACGCAAATGGAAATGGTATGGACAACAATGATGGGGTCCTTCACCTCCTACTTGGTTGCCCACCCTTTAGAGTTTGCAGTCCCCGTGGTCCCCGTGCACACGTGATTCCTGGAGCCCCCCCCATGAGACATCGCCACCTGCCCACTAGTCATTTGGCCCACTCGCCCTGAGCAAACTGCTCCAGCTGGGTCAGGTGTGACGGAGGTCTTCTCCAGACTGCATGATTCACTTCTTTCCATAAATGTACCATAGGCTTCAAGTCAGAGCTGCTAGAAGGCCACTTCAGAAGAGTCCAATATTTAGTTCTTTGCCATTCATGGGGGCTTTTCGTTGTGTGTTTTGACTCCTCATCCTGTTAGAGGGTCCATGACCTGCCACTGACAGAGAGCACCCTGACAGTGGGCAGGACGTTTTACTCCAGAAAGTCTTGATGGCATTGAGGTTTCATTGCTCCCTGCACAGACTCAAGACATCTCATGCCAGACACAGCAAAAGATAACAGCAGCTCCTCCATGTTCACAGTAGTTCTGGTGGTCTTTTCTTTGAAAACCTCATTTTTACTTTTGTGGGCACAGAGCTGATGCGACTTGCTGAAAAGCTCCAGTTGTGTCTCATCTGTCCAGAGGACCTTCACCCAGAAGCAGTGTGGCTTGTCAATATGCATTTTAGCAAATTCCAGTCTGTTTTTTTTATGTGGAGTCCTCTTGGGTCTTCTTCCATTGAGCCCAGTGTTGTTCAAAAAGTGAAGAAAGGTGCGATCAGACCCTGATGGACCTTCACCTTGGAGTTCAGCTTGTATCTCTTGAGAAGTTGTCTTTGGCTTTTTGGCTGCCATTCTCACACTCCTTCTGGCCAGTCTGGGATCGATTTTCTTCTTGCGTCCATGACCTGGCAGGTGGTCTACAGTCCCATGGACTTTCAGCTTCATCATAATATTTGCAACTGTCATCATAGGATCATCAAGTTGCTTGGAGATGATGGTCTTCTAGCCTTTGGCTTTCACATGCTGGTCTATCATTTTCTTTCTGGTCTCCTCATACTCCTCATACGCAGTCTGTAATTTTAAAAACTGAAAATTTTACACTCCAGGACACACTTTCAAGCTACCACAGGGAGAGACAAATTACACGACCCAATGGTTTTCAGATTTCCCAAAACCCGCTGTGTTTGGATGGCTAATCAACGTGCCACCTGGCCATGTCGATGTTTTGCGTTCTCCAGGGGTACTGAGTTGAGTCTCCATTTTTCTCCTTCTTCTTTGAACCTTCTCCCATCTGTCGCGATACAACATTCCCGAGACCTCAGACAGACAAGCGTGTAACCAGTTTGCGTGGTCCCAAACACCGTGTCCTTTGCATTTCGCTCATTAATTGTTGGCTCTTGCAAACCCCTACAACAACATTCAGCCTGACTGCTGTCTGACAGCTTCTGATGGAGTCGCTGCACACCTGAAATGAGCGGGATCTCCTTGGGAAGTTCTTCTTGTTGTTGTCAGACCAGTCCAGTTTGCTGTGTACTTGGACCTCTACACCACTTACTTGTTCTCCCCACCCCGGATGGTGACTGGTGGTCTCAGAAGCTTCTTAGCCTACCAGAAGTCCACCACCAGCTCTTTAGCCTTGCTAATGTTGAGTTGTAGGGGTACCACATGACAAAGACCTCCATAGACCTCCTGTACTCCGACTCGTCTCTTTTATTAACGCAGCCTTTGATGGAGGAGTCATCTGAGAATTGCCGTAGGTGACAAGCACTGGTGTTGTACTGGTAGTCCATTGTGAACAGGAAGGGGGACAGCACTGTTCCCTGAGGTGCTCCAATATTACACACCACCATTTCTGACACACACACAGAGTCCCTCAGCCTCAGAAACTGCTGTCTGTTGGTCAGGTGGTCCATCATCCAGGAGATGGTGGGGGGTACCAAGAGTCAAAGCCTTGAGCTTTTTCCCCCAATAGATGTGGCAGAATGGAATTAAAGGTGGTGGAAAATCAAAGAACATGAGTCTGACTGCAGTGCCGGCTTTGTTCAGGTTGGAGTGGACTTGGTGGAGCATGGGGATGAGAGCTTTTGCCTCACTTAAATGTGTCTGATAGGCAAACCACAGAGGGTACAGATGTTCTGAAACGAGGGGACAAAACTGTTTCAGGACCAGCCCCTCAAAGGTCTTCATGATGTATGCAGTAAGTGCAACTAATCTGAAGTCCTTAGAATCACAGGAGACCACACAGGATGTTTAACACATCGATAACCTCAAGAAAAGTGAGAACACGAGTGGAAGGACCCCACAAAGCCGGCTCGCACATCATTTTCAGCATCTTGTGGGACCTGACCCTGACTGTGGTGCCAGCTTTGTCCAAGTGAGAATGGACCCTGTGGAGCATGAAGATCAGAGCATCTGCCACACTTAAATGTGTCTGACAGACAAACTGCAGAGGTCCAGATGTTCTGAAGTCAGGGGTCAAAGCTGTTTCAGGCAAGTCCTTTCAAGTCCTTAGGATCACAGGAATACCCTGAGACCACACAGGATGTTTTACACAGCTGGGAGAGCCATCGGTAACCTCAGGGAAAGGGAGAACACGAGCGGAAGGACCCCACAGAGCTGACAGGCCATTTGAGACATGAGCTTGACTGTGGTGTTGGTTTTGTCCAGGTGAGAGTGGACTCTGTGGACTATGGAGATCAGAGCATCCACCACACTTCTACGTTTGTGATAGGCAAACTGCAGAGGGTCCATATGTTCTGAAACCAGGGGTCAAAACTGTTTCAGGACCAGCATCTCAAAGGTCTATTATGATGTGTGAAGTAAGAGCAACTAATCTGAAGTCCTTAGAATCACAGGAATAGCCTGAGATCACACAGGATGCTTTCACATCGATAAGCTCAGGGAAAGGGAGAATGCGAGTGGAAGGATCCCACAGAGCTGGCAGGCACCTTGGGACATGAGCCTGACTGTGGTGCCAGCTTTGTTCAAGTGAGAGTAGGTTGTGTGGAACATGGAGATCAGAGCATCCACCACACTTATGTATCTGACAGGTAAACTGCAGAGGGTCCAGATGTTCTGAAGTCAGGGGTCAGAGCTGTTTCAGGTCTTCATGCTGTATGAAGTAAGAGCAACTTGTCCTTCTTGTTGTTGTCAGAGCAGTCCAGTTTTCTGTGTACTTGCACCTCTACACCACTTCCATGCCCCCCCAGGGCTTCTTAGCCTACCAGAAGTCCACCACCAGCTCTTTAGTCTTGCTAGTATTTAGTTGTATGTGCACCACATGATAAAGACCTCCATAGACATCCTGTACTCCAACTCGTCTCCTTTATTAATGCAGCCTATGATGGAGGAGTCATCTAAGAATTTCTGTAGGTGACAAGCACTGGTGTTGTACTGGAAGTCCGTTGTGAAGAGGGGTGAACAGAAAGGGGGATAGGACAGGACCGTAAGGATGCTTCAGTGTTGCACACCACCATTTCTGACACACCCAGAGTCCCTCAGCCTCACAAACTGCTGTCTGATGGTCAGGTGGTCCATCATCCAGAAGATTGTGGGGCCACCAAGAGTCAAAGCCTTGAGCTTTATCGCCAGTTGATGTGGCAGAATAGTGTTAAAGACCCTGAAAAAATCAAAGAACATGAGCCTGACTGCAGTGTCAGCTTTGTCCAAGTGGTAGTGGACTCTGTGGAGCACGGAGATCAGAGCATGTGCCACACGTCTACGTTTGTGATAGGCAAACAGCAGAGGGTCAAGATGTTCTGAAACCAGGAATCAAAACAGGACCAGCCTCTCAAAGGTCTTCATGATGTATGCAGTAAGAGCAACTAATCTGAAGTCCTTAGAATCACAGGAATACCCTAAGACCACTTCACTTTGATCACTTCAGGAAAAGGGAGAACACGAGCAGAAGGACCCCACAAAGCTGGCTGGCACCTTGAGACATGAGGCTGACTCTGGTTTTGGCTTTGTTCAAGTGGGAGTAGACTCTGTGGAGTACAGAGATTAGAGCATCCGTCACACTTACATGTGTCTGACAGGCAAACTACAGAGGGTCCAGATGTTCTGAAGTCAGGGGTCGAAGCTGTCACAGGTCTTCATGATGTATGCAGTTAGAGCACTGAGGTCCTTAGAATCACAAGAATAGCCTGAGACCACACAGGATGTTTTCAGATCGATAACCTCAGGAAAAGGGAGAAGTGTGGAAGGACCCCACAGAGCTGGATGGCACCTTGGGACATGAGCCTGACTGCAGTGCCGGCTTTCTCCAATTGGCAGTGGACTCTGTGGAGCACGGAGATCAGAGAATGTGCCACACGTCCACGTTTGTGATAGGCAAACTGCAGAGGGTCAAGATGTTCTGAAACCAGGAATCAAAACAGGACCAGCCTCTCAAAGGTCTTCATGATGTATGCAGTAAGAACAAATAATCTGAAGTCCTTAGAATAACAGGAATACCCTAAGACCACAAAGGATGCTTTCACTTCAATCACCTCAGGAAAAGGGTGAACACGAGCGGAAGGACCACACAAAGCTGACAGGCATCTTGGAACATGAGGCTGGCTGTGGTGCCAGCTTTGTCCAAGTGGGAGTAGGATTTGTGGAACATGGAGATCAGAGCATGTGCCACACGTCTACGTTTGTCATAGCAAACTGCAGAGGGTCCAGATGTTCTGAAACCAGGACTTGGAGCTGTTTCAGGTCTTCATGACGTATGAAGTAAGAGCAACTCATCTGAAGTCCTTAGAATTTACTGGAGACCACACAGGATGTTTAACACATT
>JANRMT010062834.1:62843270-62858450 GCA_026402145.1 Polypterus bichir lapradei | reverse complement strand
TAACGAGTGTTGATGGGAATGGAGGGGTTGGATTGAGAAGAAAGCTGACGTTTATTTCCAAATTTGGCATGTGGAGACAGACAGACAGACAGACAGGCTTCAAAGGGTAGAGGCAAGCCGAGGTATGTTATGAAACCATGAAACCCACCTGAGGAATCACAAACAGCTGGGACACCAATTTTGGTGCCCCTGAAATGCGGGGACTGTGTAAACAAAGTGTTATGGTACCGGAATGTCTGCTCTTTAACACTAGAATTACCCTCACCCTCATCTGAGTTCACCTCTGTTATAGCTCGTATTTGTTTGAAAACTAACAGTGTCAGATCGGGGGGAGCGTGAACGCAACTGAGAGAATAAAATTGAATATAAAACACGCCATACGTTTACACCATCTGTTACAGACTCAAATCAAATGTATGTTTTTATTGTATAATAGTAACAATAAGAGCAGCTCACTACTCAAAACATTTATTTTGAGACGCAGGCAGGCTCGAACCGGTGACCCTTTGAATAGGAGTCAGTAGTTCTTACCACTGTACTACCAAAGAAGTCACGACAATAAGCCACACTATCTCGATTTCTTTTTCTTCGGTTATAGTCTTGACTAAACGTACACTTGTTCTGTTATATTTGTACCTTTTGTGAAAGGGCTTATTTGATATTTGGACTTCAGTCTTCACACATTATACACTTCATGTCAAAATTTTGTCATTAGTACTAAAACATGATAAACGTGTTTAACATTTCCTGTCATCCTACACTTGCATAGACCTTTGTAGATACGGAACACACGTGAAAAGCATGTGTTCCAAATAGCAAGATATTTTTTAGCCTATACAGCTCTAGGTACCTCACTCCCTGATAAATAAGGCTTGAGCAGGGAGAGGTTTTTGCTGTTTCTGTGGTGGTGGGAGGATGGGATAGCAGGCTAGTTGGGTTTATCGACACATTTACAAGACAAAAGATGCTGATGGAGAGGGGAAAATGGATTTAAGGTGGGCTGAGTTTACAAGTTCTTTCATAAGCTTTGGTTATTCTAGTGTTAATCCCAATGTCTGAATTGTTTCATGTGTAATTGTAAACTGGGGACATTAAGGAAAAATGTGTCTTTGTCCCAAACATTATGGAGGGCACAAAATATGGTGAGGCACATTGTCACAAAATCCCTAACACTTTAGATTAAATGAAGTCATCTGCTGATTTTTTTCAGATGAATAACGAGCTGGGAGCGATTGGTGGTGCTGTGTTGAAGTTTTTCTTAATGATATTTCTGAAATTAAACCTTTAAAGGTCAAGAATCAACTAACCAAAATCAAGGGACGTCTGAGGGACTTGTGATGACAGACTTTCATGGCTCTGCTCATTTTAAACAAATTAAATTAGGTCCGAGTGAGCGGACACAGGCGTATGTGTGAATGTGTTTGTGCCGCTCCGAGGTTGATTGAGGTGTTTGGCTGATCGCGCGTTGGGGGTCGGCAGACACGATGGGGTCAATCAGCTGCTTTGTTTTGTGTCTTGTACTTTTCATTCATTCACTTTAACCTCCATCTCTGTCTTTGCCGCTTTCTTTTCTTCCCTTCTCGTCCTACTCAGGCTCATTTGTTCCTGAGCGGACGTAGCCACATTAATTACCATCCCTTGATGGGCTGACCGCGTCTCCACCAGTCAATTTCCCCGTGATTAGTGCCATACAATGTACACCTACGCCCACCCTGACCCTGGTGCACACTGGGACCCCTGACTCATGATCAGGGCTGAATTTTGGGGTCTTATTGCCTTTTCCTATTATGGAACCCATTTTGCCATGTTAATGAGGGTGTGGTCTCTAGGGTTGTGACCTCGAATTCATCAGCTGATGGGATGAAAGGTCAGCATTGCACTGCGCTTAATCCAATCTATAGATAAATCCTTCAAATCCTCTTTTGCATTCTCTTTGGGGTTTATTTACATATCTTGTGCGAATTTTGACTGTGAGTTTTGCTTCTCATCTGGGTTTCCGTTGTTTCGTTTTATTTTATTCTTGTCTCTGTTGCCTTTTGCACTCATCTCCCGGTTTAACTCAAGAACTTAGCTATGTGTTTTCCTGCCGAGTCAGGACACTAACTTACATCATCATAAACATATGCTGAACGATGAAGAGAGAGAAGTGAACGCACACCAGCACTCACATGCCACAACAGATCTTTGAAGGTTGACGTGGACAGCAACGTTATGCCTCCCCTGTACCAATTCATTCATTCATCTGTTCATCTACCCATTAATTAGACTCTGCTCGAATTCGGCTGCTGTTTCTAATCTCAAGTCTCAATGATATTTTTTCCCTCTTCCTCTCTTGCAGTGAGTGAACCGGTGCTGACCATCACGCTGATCGTCATCGTTGTAATGGCTCTTTCGGTCTTTGTGGGCTCGGCCTCTTTTCGTTTGTATTGGATCGAAATCGTGCTGCTCTTTCGAAGTTATTTTGGGAGGGATGAAACTGTTGGAGGTAAGTGGGACTTGCAGTTTTACCGACTGTCCTCTTGTCTCCTCATCACCTGCAACTCTGGTCTGTTAAGTGCTGGTTGAAGGAGAAGAAGTTAACAGTGCAAAGCCCAGAGAGTAATGGGATGTCATGTGGGTGGTGTAATAAAACACAATAAAAATATGTCATTTGAAAACTAAAAAAACACTTTAGAAATACTAGTATAGATGAAATCTTAGGGAAAACCAGTTATAAAGCAGGAATTGACTATCCAGTGTGTAAGCTAGGGGTCACTGTTGCCCTATAAACCCAACAGACAGACACGCAGGGCACTGGGTAAAAGCCCTCCAAGCACCACAGCCACCAATAGACAATCAAATTAACAAGCACAATATTCTTCTCTTTCTTCTCTACCTACTCCACACCTCCCAGCAAGCTTTGTCCACCTCCACCCGATTCTGGTTCGCCTGCTGGATGTGTGAGATGTAGAGAGAAGACAAAGATCCACTATTTTTGGTCAAAAATATTAAAAGAAACACATAACTATCCATTCATCCATCCATCTGTTGATCCGTCTCTCATCCACCCACCCATCTGCTCATCTGTGTGTCCGTCCACCCATCTATTTTTTGCACCTTATTTTTTTTCTACCGGGTCAAGGAAAAATTTGCAGGACAAAAGGCAGGCGCTGACCTTAAACAGGAGACCCCCCCACAGTGGATCGGCACAACCATCTGTGGATCACCTGATCCATCCATCCCAATCAGCTGATTAATCCTTTCATTTTTCATCCATTCATCTACTGATTAAATGATCCATCCATCCATCCATTCACCAACTGATCAAGGGTTCCATCCATCCTTTTGCTGATTAACTGAAACACCAATCTGCGGCGGGTTGGCATCCTGCCCAGGGTTTGTTTCCTGCCTTGTGCCCTGTGTTGGCTGGGATTGGCTCCAGCAGACCCCCGTGACCCTGTAGTTAGGATATAGCAGGTTGGATAATGGACGGGTGAAACACCCATTCATCTACTAACTCAATCCATTGTAAATGTGTGGACGCAGAACACAGGCTAAAAACACCAAGAAGTTATTTAATTTCTTTTTCTTGTTCTTTAAAGTGCCCACGAGCACCACAGCCACAAATAAACAGGCAAGTAATTACTAAATATCACAATACAATTCTTTCTTTCCTCCACCACACCTCCCAGCAAGCTCCGTCCTACACCTCCACCCGACTCGGGCTCGCTTGCTGGGTTTCCTTTATATAGTCTTTGACCCGGAAGTGCTTCTGTTCTTCCATCCACATGACTTGCTAGCACTTCTGGGTCAGATGGAGAACTTCAGTTTTCTTCATCCTGGAAGTACTTCCGTGACTTGGTAGCACTTCCGGGCTATGGGTGAGACATGACTCCCCAGGTTCTCTTGCAGCATCTCCTGGTGGCACCGATGGTACCCAGCATGGCTGTGTTATTAAACTACATGTCCCATGGTACCCTGAAAGAATCTAGGGCACTAATACACTGCAGGGAAGCTGCCATCTAACGTCTTGGGGGAAGTAGTGTCCCAAAGAGGTTGCCTTCCCTCATCCTTCCATTGTGTGGGCATCCCGACAGGGTCTGTTACAGCAGCTAGCCGGGGGGAATACAGGTAGCCATTTAACAGGCTGACAACTGGGCTGAAGGTTGAAAGCTTTGGAATCGATTCACTTGTTATCGGTTTCACAAGGTCAGCCTGAAGTAAAAGGAATAGGATGACTTTTTGAGCCTATTGGGGGGGGTAGGGGTTAGGTTTTTATTAATATAAGCATGGGCTGAAATGGGGGCTCAGTTATGCCTAAATGGGGAAAGTCAGCCAATTGGCTTGGCAGATTCACCAAGGAAGCTGAACTGACATAAACACAGGGTGACCAAGAAACTAGAGACTAATTCAACGTACTAAGACAGAGAGCCACCTGGCAGCCTATTATATTTATGTAGCACCTTGAGCATGGGAAAGGCACTATATAAATACCATTTATTATTATTATTATTATTATTATTATGTTGTATTATCGTACTACTGTATAATGGATGGCATGCAGAGACTGTTATCTCTGCCAAGATGGACTCCCTTGCCCTAACCTGGCTTGAAGGCCCAGGTGGCAAATGGGCAGAAAGAATAATGATAATAATAATAATACATTTTATTTATACAAGGCGCCTTTCTGAGAACTCAAGGAAACCGAACAATAAATAAAAAAATAAATCAATAAAAGACACAATTATAAACAACTAAAAACATCAGAAAATATAAAAATTAAAACCAAACATAACCACTGTAATCATAAGGAAAAAGCCATTTTAAACAGATGCGTTTTAAGTTTACATTTGAACGATGAATATGATTTAATATTTCTAAGCTCGGTAGGTAATGAATTACAGAGCTTGGGAGCAGAAAGGCTGAAAGCTCTGCTCCCCATGGAGGTTAGACGGGCGAGAGGGACGGTCAGATGGATGGAGGAAGAGGATCTAAGGTTATGGGAGGGAATGGCAACATGAAGAAGGTCAGACAAATATCGAGGGGCGAGGTTATGAATAGCCTTAAATGTTAATAGCAGAATCTTAAAATCAATTTGAAACTTAATCGTTTCGTTTGCTGCAAAACCGGAGTAATATGGTGATTAGATGAGATTCGAGTAAGGATGCGGGCAGCGGAATGGCAGGGTGTTCCCTTAACCTGCATGGTGGCAGAAGATAGCCAGTGCAGAAGTGGGCATGCTGGCATCCTGGCAAGTTTGGACCAAAAAACAATACCCTGCCAGGAGGCTATTGTGGCAGAAGGACGGGGATTCTGGCGGAGAACCTGTCAGGACTACAAGCTCCCACGATACGCTAGATGGCAGCATCCCCGGATCAGAATTTGCACATGGACACCGGGAGGGCATGCTGGGACCTTTAGTCCTGTGAGCCAGCCCTGTTGGGTTCCGTGCAGGCCACCAGGGGGAGCTGCCAGAATTAATGAACCTTACTTTTGTGGGATTTCCGTTTGACCTGGAAGTGCTCCCAATAGGGTGTGCCCTGGCAGCAGAAGTACTCCTGGGTCCAAAATAAAAGAAGCCGCTCGTCCTCATCCAAGCGAATTGTTGTCAGATATGGAGAACGGACAAAACTCACCTGGGATGAATGGAAGGAGAAGAACGAGAGAAACAGAGTGAAGAAGAATTGTGTTGTGTTTATGCCACTGGTTAAGCCATTTTGAACGGTATTTGCATGAATAACCCTGTTTATTATAATGAGACTTGTGTCTGGGCAGTGGTTTGGCACTCTACAACACCCTCTAGTGGTCGCAATACCAACACTCGTACTCTTGTGTTTTATGTGTATTATCTATAATGCATGAGTAAATGTGTAAGTTTCTCTGCCGACTCTTCTGGTATTCTTATTTAGTTTCCTGGTATTACAGGAGTATAGAAAGCGGGAAGTATTGAATTACAACAGCAGTCAATCTTGACAGTGTTGTAAGAGTAAAGGATTTGGGGCTATGTAATTATTCTAAAAGGGAAAACAGAGTCACCTTAGAACCCTACTATGACAAAACAAGCGCTCCATCACACATTTCCTTACACCTCATCCACATGACTACATTTTCGTTTAAATACACAGACATTAGTGTCCACTTTCACCTTCATCCACAATACCCTATAGTTTTCAACCGCTAACAAATGAAGACTTTTGAAAATCCTCCCCAGAGCCATATGCTTCTGAAAACATAGCCTCAGCATTGTAATGTGGATGCGTAAAAAAACGGTTTTTCAAAAATCGTACTATGATTTTTTTATGCTTATTACTTGGACGTTCCCTGAGTGGATCCTGCTCATTGTACTTTCTCATTCCCTGACTGGTCACCCTTCATATTCCAACATACTGGATACAGAATGTACAGTCTGGGTTCAAGTGTTGCCAAGGACCATGAAACCAACCTGGACTGTCGCATTTGGTGGCAGCGGTGGGATGAGACAGTGGGGAATGAAGATATATGAGTAACAGCAAAAGGAATTGGCAACTGACTTCATCAAGAATCAAGTATGCAAACCTGGAAGAAGAATGGAAGGACTTTAGAGGAACTCAACTTTTAAAGGACTATTCATTTATTGATTGTATTGATTGATTTTTACTCTTTTACATTTGTTTTTCTTCTTTTAGTGTCCTGGTTTTAAAAAGTGGGACTAGGGATGGTTTTATTGTGGGGTATTTTTAGTGATTTTATTGTGCTTTTAGTGATTTTTATTGCAGTGGAGTGGGCCGTACCATGAACTGGAGCCACCAGTTGCACTGGGTTAGTCTTACTATGCACCCCACCCATTCAACTGGTGGGAGATGTGATAAAATAGAGGTCCATGGCGATGCGTAGTATTTAAATAGATAAAGATGCGCTCAGACTTTTGGAGTTGTGAATGTGCGTGGTAGTGTGGCTGAGCACCTTTAGGGGCTGATGAGGTGACTGGCTGCCCATGCATTCATTTATAGATGCGAGCAGATCGGTTTATTGCCTCGTTTATGCTCCAGAGGCTGTAATCAATGCCAGTGCACCTTCATCCCTAGAAGGTATAAAAAGAGTCGGAGTTGGTGGTACAATAAATTGAAGCATCAGAGTCATAATTGATAGTATGACAAATTGAGGAGTCAGAGTCAGTGGTATGATAAATTGAGGAGACGGAGTTGGAGTCAGTGGTATGATCAATTACAAAGTCAGAGTCGTGGTACAATAAATTGAGAAGTTGGAGTTAGTGGTCCAATAAATTCAAGCATCGGAGTCATAATTGATAGTATGACAAATTGAGGAGTTGGAGTTAGTGGTACAATAAATTACAAAGTCAGAGTCATTGTACAATAAATTGAGGAGTTGGAGTCGGAGTTGGTGGTACAATAAATTGAGGATTTGGAGTCGGTGGTACGATAAATTGAAGAGATGGAGACTGAGTCAGTAATATGATCAATTGAGGAGTCAGAGTCAGAGTTGATGGTATGACTAATTAAGTTGGAAATGGAGTCGGAGTTGGTGGTACAATAAATTGAGAAGTTGGAGTAAGTGGTACAATAAAATGAAGCTTCTGAGTTATAATTGATAGTATGACAAATTGAGGAGTCAGAGTCGGTGGTATGATAAATTGAGGAGACGGAGTTGGAGTCAGTGGTATGATCAATTACAAAGTCAGAGTCGTGGTACAATAAATTGAGTAGTTGGAGTCAATGGTAAAGTAAATTGAGGCATCGGAGTCATCATTGGTGGTAGAATAAGTTGAAGATTCAGAATCGGTGGTACAATAAATTGAGAAGCCAGAGTCAGAGTTGATGGTGCGATAAATTGCAAAGTTGGAGTCGGAGGTACAATAAATTGAGTCAGAGTTGGTGGTACAATACATTGAGGAGATGGAATCGGAGTCGGTGGTATTATCAATTACAGAGTCAGAGTCAAAGTCTGAGTCTGTGGTACAATAAACTGAGGAGTCTGAGTTGGTGGTATGGCAAATTGAGAAGTAAGAGTTGATGGTACAGTAAATTGCACAATCAGAGTCAGTGGTACAATAAATTGAGAAATCGGAGTCAGTGGCTCAATCAATTAAGGTGTCAGAGTCTGGTATAACAAATTGAAAGTCAGAGTCATGGTACAATAAGTTGAAGTCGGTGGTACGATAAATTGAGGAGTCGGGAGTTGGTGGTACAATAAATTGAGAACTTGCAGTTGGAGTTACTGGTACAATAAATTGAAGCATCAGAGTCATAATTGATAGTACAACAAATTGACGAGTTGGAGTCAGTGATATGATCAATTAAGTAGTTGGAGTCCTAGTTGATGGTACAATAAATTTAGGAGTTGGAGTTGCTGGTCCGACAAGTTGAGACGTCAGAGTCAGTGGTACGATAAATTGAGTTGTGTGGAAAATGCTCCGACCCGACACACAGGCAGACACAGAATGTCATAAAACACACTGTTTATTTGTGCAGCTCACAATAACACCAACGATACGTGCACCAACCACCAACTCAGTCCTTTAGACTCTCCTTCTTCTCTATTGCCTCTAACTCCTTCCAGGCAAGCTCTCGTCCACTTCCACCCGACTCCGGCTACCTTGCTGGAGTGAGGCAGCCTCTTTTATACTTCCCCCCCAGATGTGCTCCTGGTGCTTCCTGATCTTCTCCCAACATCACTTCCTGGTGTGGCAGAAGTGCTACTCTTGTACCCGGAAGCACTCCGGGTATACCTAGATTCTTATTCCGGCAGCACTTCCTGGTGTGGTGGAAGTTCTGCGTTCCAGGGCTCCATAACTGTCCATAACACCCCCTGGCGGTGACCATGGGCCCCAACTGGGATGAGCTTCCAAGCTCTGCTCCCGTCGTCCCCACATATAGTTTACCCCACGCCAAGACCCAAAGGTCCCTCCAGGCGACCAGGCTGGGCAGGACCTCTAGCCATCTGCCTCAGTAGCTGGAGTCATAGTTGGTGGTACAATAAATTGAGGAGATGAAGTCAAAATCAGTGGTATGATTAATTACGGAGTCTGAGTCGAAGTCTGAGTTAGTGGTACAGTAAATTGAAGCATCAGAGTCATAATTGATAGTATGGTAAATTAAGGAGATGGAGTCAGAGTCAGTGGTATGATCAATTAAAAAGTCAGAGTCGTGCTACAAAAAATTGAGAATTTGGAGTCAGTGGTACAATAAATTGAGGCATCAGAGTCATCGTTGGTGGTATAATAAATTGAAGAGATGGAGTCTGAGTCAGTGGTGTGATCAATTGAGAAGTCAGAATCAGAGTTGATGGTGCAATAAATTGCAAAGTTGGAGTCAGAGGTACAATAATTTGAGTCAGAATTGGTGGTACGATAAGTTGAGGAGTCAGTGTGGTTGGTACAATAAATTGAGGAGATAAAGTCAAAATCAGTGGTATGATTAATTACAGAGTCTGAGTCGAAGTCTGAGTCTGTGGTACAATAAATTGAGGAGTCGGAGTTGGAGGTGCAATAAATTGCAGAGTAAGAGTCAGGGTCAGTGGTACAATAAAATGAAAAGTCAGAATCCGTGGGACAATCAGTTGAGGAGTCAGAGTTGGTGGTATGACAAAATGAAAAGTCGAAGTTGGTGGTACAATAAATTGTGGAGCTGGAGTTGGAGTGAGTGGTACAATAAATTGAAGAGTTGGAGGTACGATAAGTTGAGGCATCTGAGTCATATACAATAAATTGAGTCGGTGGTATGATGAATTGCAGATTTTGAGTCAGAGTTGAAGGTTTTGTATAGAGACTCCACTTGCATTTCAGACTGCTGTAAAATCTCAATGTTGTTCATTCTTAGTCATGGTCTCCTATTCCTAGCTGGGAGTGGGTGTAGGACACTTCTTAATCACGTCCTACTTTGTTATCCTAGTCAGATTTTTATTGCAACACCTAAAGAGTAAATGAGAGATGCTTGATAAATACGAGCACAGATCACATCTATGACCAATGAACCCAGAATGCCAGCTGATCCAGCACCTTGAGCTCAGGGTCGCTGAACTGGAGGAGGAGTTGGCTGACCTGCGTTGTAATAGAGAATTGGTGGACTTGGTCCAGGTGTCCTTTAGAGAGATAGTGTGCACCCCCAAGGTGGCGCGAGAGGAGATTCCAGACCAGACAGGTAGAAATAGGTGGGTCACGGTCACAAGGCGTAAGGTAAAGGGTGCACACTGTCTGGGGGCATCAACCCCAGAATTAGAAGTGTCTAACCGTTATCATGTCCTTGCGGAGCTGGACGGTGACTCTGATAATTCTGAGGTAGTAGGCAGGGTTGAGGAGCCCCAACGGGCCACCTCAAAACCAGTTCCCAAAAAGAGAGAGGTAGTGATAGTTGGGGACTCAATCATTAGGGGGATTGAAGCGCAGGTGTGCTCCAGAGAGAGAGAGTCTTGCACGGTGTGTTGCCTTCTGGGGGCACAGATGGGGGACCTCCCTGAAAGGGTGGATAGGCTCTTGGCCAGAGCGGGGGTGGATCCAGTTGTCATTGTCCATGTTGGAACAAATGACATACATAAGGGTAGTCTGTCAGTTCTGCGATCCAGATTCAAGGAGTTCGGTGCCAAGCTGAGGAGAAGAACTGACAAGGTAGTCTTCTCCGAAGTTCTGCCTGTGCCACGCGCCAGTCCAGGTAAGGTTGAGGAGATTAGAAGGCTTAACGCGTGGCTCAAATCTTGGTATAGGGTAGAAGGGTATAGGTTTATGCGGCATTAGGACTCCTATTGGAACAGATGGGACCTGCACTGCCATGACGGGTTACATCTGAACTGGAGGGGCACCAATGGATTGGGAAGGCGTATGTGTAGGCTAGTCGAGGATTGGGGGGGCAGGGAGTTTAGGACAGGCCAGGTTTAGATCTATACATGGAAGAACAAACAATGGTGTAGAAATAAAAATGGGTAGTAATGTAAATTCTAAGCAAACATTTAAATGTAGAAGGAGTAACACATTAAAATAGCTTGTCTTAATGCTAGAAGTATCAAAAATAAGGCAAGTGAGTTGGAGTCGTATGTAGCAGAGCATAATTATGATATTATAGCAAGAATGGAAATGTGGCTAAATAACAAAGATGGGGATGAGTGTAACATAGAGGGATACACAATTATTAGGAAGGATAGACAGAACAGAAAAGGAGGTGGGGTTGCTGTTTATGCCAAACAGAATTTAAATGTAAGTCCTCTTCAGTTGGATGATGAGCCCCATCTTAGTGAGGACATTATTAGGGAAACAGGTCTTATTTTAGGAGTGTGTTATAGACCACCCAATTCAGACAGTAATTTCAACACACATCTTTTTAGTAATATCAAAAAGGCAAGTTTACAGGGGGATATTATAGTCATGGGGGACTTTAATGATCTAAATATTAACTGGGATAACCTTGCAGATGGAGGAGCACAAGAGCAGGAGTTTTTAGAAGTAATCAGCGACTGTTTGTTAACGCAGCATGTTAAAGAGCCAACACGGGGTGACGCCTGTCTGGATTTAGTATTCTGTAATAATCAGGATAGAATTGAGGGTCTCGAGGTGATTGGACCACTAGGGTCACGTGACCAGAATGTAATACAGTTCTCAGTATTTTGTAATAGTACGGATGCAAAGACTAAAATTGTGAAGTTGAACTTTGGTAGGGCTAATTTTGAGCAGATGCGACAAAGTCTAAGTAGGATAGACTGGGATAAGTTTTTAAGTGTGGAGACAGTCGAGGAGCAGTGGAACAGGTTTAAAAAATGTAATGCAGGACAGATACAGACCTAAATGTGGAATTAATAGGAAACTAAAAACAACTCCACGGTGGATTAATAAAGATTTAAAAAAGAAGTTGCAAAGGAAAAAACAGACGAATAAGGAATATAAGACTAATGACTGCAAAGTGAATCGTAGAGCGTATGAGAACATGAGGGCAACCATTAAGAAGGATATCAGGGAGGCTGAAGGACAATTGGAGAGGAAAACTTTGTTGTTCCTTTGTAAAAGTGACAATGACGATAAAGATCTGTCTATCTAAAATAGCAGATAAGGTGAAAGACGACCCCAAGAGACTCTTTCAGTATTTTAGTAGTAAAAGAACAGTCAAGGAGAAGGTCAAGTGCATCAGAAATAGTAAAAGGGAATTAAAAGATACAGACTGTGAAATAGCGGATGAGCTAAACTCACATTATTCTGAGGTGTTTACAAGAGAGCAAGTGGATAACCTCAGAGCAGTAACAGGGACTACTAAGGAGGTACTGAGGGATTTGGAAATTGTAGAGAGAGAAGTGCTGCTCAGATTAAATAAGCTGAAATCAAACAAATCACCAGGACCAGATAAGATTTATCCTCGTGTTCTTAAGGAGGCTAGTGAGTACAGATATAAACCCTTGACACATATTCTTAGGAAGTCATTGCGCACTGGAGAGATTCTGAAGGACTGGAAAATGGCAAATTTCATCCCATTATATAAAATGGGTGACAGGGCAGATCCGAGCAACTATAGGCCAGTAAGCTTAACGTGCATCACAGGAAAATTAATGGAAGGAATGATTAAGGATAAGATTGAGCAACACATGGCAAGGACAGGAGTTATTAGGAACAGTCAGCATGGGTTCAGAAGAGGGAGGTCGTGTTTTACTAACATGTTGGAATTCTATGAGGAGGCAACAAAAGGATACGATCAAAGTGGAGCATATGATATTATTTATCTGGACTTTCACAAAGCATTTGATAAGGTGCCACATCAGAGGGTGGGCATCAAATTACAAGAAGTGGGAGTTCAGGGTGATGTTTTTAGATGGGTGCAGAATTGGCTCAGACACAGGAAGCAGAGGGTGATGGTGTGAGGAACCTCATCAGAACTGGCCGATGTTAAGAGTGGTGACCAGCAGGGGGCAGTGCTAGGGCCGCTGCTATTTTTAATATAAATAAATGATTTAGATAGGAATATAAAGAACAAGCTGGTTAAGTTTGCAGATGATACCAAGATAGGTGGGTTAGCAGATAATTTGGAATCCGTTATATCATCACATGGGGACTTGGATAGCAGACAGGCTTGGGCAGATTTGTGGCAGATGAAATTTAATGTCAGTAAATGTAAAGTATTACACATAGGAAGTAAAAATGTTAGGCTTGAATACACAATGGGTGGTCGGAAAATCGAGAGTCCACCTTATGAGAAGGATTTAGGAGTCATAGTGGACTCTAAGCTATCAACTTCTCGACAGTGTTCAGCAGCCATTAAGGAGACTAACAGAGTGTAATGTTATATAGCGCCTTGACGTGTGCAATACAAGTCACAGGAGGGTCTGCTCAAGCTTTATAACACACTGGTGAGGCCTCATCTGGAGTCCTGTGTGCAGTTTGGGTCTTCAGGCTACAAGAAGGACATAGCAGCACAAGAAAAGGTCCAGAGAAGAGCGACTAGGCTGATTCAGGGCTACAGGGGAAGAGTTATGAGGAAAGATTAAAAGAGCTGAGCCTTTACAGTGATGAAGAGGAGAACTGACTGAAGTGTTTAACATGATGAAGTGAATTAGTCCAGTGGATCGAGACTTGTATTTTAAAATGAGTTCATGAAGAACACGGGGACACAGTTGGAAACTTGTGAAGGGTAAATTTCACACAAACATTTAGGAAGTTTTTCTTTACACAGAGAACGATAGACACTTGGAATAAGCGACCAAGTAGTGTGGTGGACAGTAAGACGTTAGGGACTTTCAAAACTCCACTTGATGTTTTTTTGGAAGAATTAAGTGGACAGGACTGGCGAGCTTTGTTGGGCTGAATGGCCTGTTCTCGTCCAGAGTCTTCTAATGTTCTAAAAGCCGAGCAGTCCAAAGCGTTCACAGACTTTTACTTGCCCCTGTATAGGAAGCACTTTAGAGGGGGCTCTCCTGTGCTCAAGTCCATGGACTGGTGTGTGTGGCTGCCGGCGAGTTTGGATCTTCTCATGGAGCTTGAGGAAGTGTGGCAGATAGTGTTTGCCAATGAGCCCAGATGAACGGTGTGAGGCAGATAACGGGTCCAGCCGTGAAGGAACAGGATGGCCCTTTTTAAAAGGCCAGCGTTGTCGGAGCGCCAACTCCACTCCTCTTTCTGACTGTTGTGCCATTTCCACCTGCTGCCTTGATGTGTTTTTTTATTCTTGTTTTCATGACAACTTGCGTTGGTGTGTGTGTGTGTGTGACAATGTCACTTATTTATTAAAAAAAAACACAGGAACTGTGGAGGCAGTCGCTTCTCATAGGTGGTCACTTTCACAGAAACGAGAGAAACTCCAAAGCAGCCGCTCGCTCGCTCGCTGCCTGCCGTGACCTTTGGGTGGTTTTCTGTAACTGAATAACCGTCACCTCCAGCGAGAAACCAAGAGAGACAGAAAAAGGCGGCCACATCAGAGGCATGCAAATTTGTGGAGGTCCCTTTATGTTGAACTGCGGACTTTTATGGCACCCTTTTTTTTTTTTTATTTTTACGCCGCTCTTTTTCTCGCTCAGGTCAGACTTCCTATTAATAGTCGGTGCTCGGAAAAAAAAAAGATGTTTTGCATGATGAGTAAAGCCAGAAAAACGGCAGATTCTTGTAAAATGCTGTGAAAGCTGAGGGTAAACTCAGAGATCGTATCAGGACGTGGCATTCACACCAGCCACATCCTTGTGGCAGGCGTCGTTCAAGGGAAATGAGATGGCAACTGGAGCTCCTGTGAACGGCACAAAGGCCACTCCAACTTCACTTACCATTCGTTAAACAAGCAACAAAGCAAACGTCACAGAATGAAGTCCATCGGGTCGTTATAAGATAAAGTGCACTTCACAGTTAACACCGTAAAAACAGCAATATGGAGTCCATCTTTATGTACCTCATCACCTCTTATGGTAAGCATTAATAAAAACGAATGTCTGCTGAGCAACTAATAAGATTACAAATCAATCTGCATGTGTTTTATATAGCGCCATTCACTGTACTGTATTACAGTAATATCATGTAGTCCTAATTCCACATACTGTATTTTATTATATAAATATTATATATATATATATATATATATACACATATATAGGGTGGTCCAGATCTAATTATGCAATTTTCATTATGCTATAACTTATTAAGTTTATTACATAGAAAATAACCCAAAAAATCCCGGACCATCGAGAAGTGTGCAAACTGACGACATGAAGAATCGTCTTTGCGCCAAACTGGAATCGTCCCCACATAAATCA
>JANRMT010062834.1:62830323-62842870 GCA_026402145.1 Polypterus bichir lapradei | reverse complement strand
GAGAGAGAGGGGGTAGAGCCTGAGAGATGGAGAAAGATAGAGGGATGGAGAGACAGAGAGACTTTTAAAAGGGGGTTGAGCCTCAGACAGGAGACAGAGGGAGAGAGAGAGAGAGGGAGAGAGAGACTGTCAAAAGGGGTGGAGACTAAGAGCGAAAAAAAAGATTCTGTTAGAGGGGCAGGGAGAGGTTGTCAGTAGGGGCGGAGCCTGAGAGAGACAGAGAAGGACTGTCAGAAAGGGTGGAGCCTATGAGCTCATGAAAAAGATGATGAAACATCTAAAAGCAAAACTTACAGGACCCGCTCCTCTGTTTAAATCCATTAGCCTGGGTACATGGCCACCTCCTGGCTTGGATCAGCTTATGGATTTCAGGAAAACGAGTGCAGATGGTGTTGCCTCTGACCCCAGGTGAGCAGTGTGAGGCTGTACCAGTAGGATGAAAGTGCAGGCAGGGAACGCGGCAGAAAAAAGATCATTGGAGCCATGTGGATGATCAGAGTAGCGGCAGTGTGGATGGGTGGCTAAAGAAGCAGATGGCCTCCAATCAATCTCATTCAAGGGAGTGAGGAAGAGACACAGTATCTGACAATGGATTAAGCACCAGCTACATCCTTGTGATGTCAATCAAGAGAAATGAGACAACAATGGTAGCTTCTACGAAAGACACAAAGGCCATTCCAGTTTCACTTACCTTCAGTAAACAAGCAATAAAGCAAAGGAGAAATGAAGTCCATCTGCCTGTCATAAGATCTAGTGCCTCAAAATAATAAAACAAAAGTAAAAACACAAATCAGCACAAACACAAATAAATATTAATAACTTTCCAGTTTTTGTTCAGTCAGGTAAGTGCTAAATCATGATTCATGATAATAATGTTGTCTACTCCAAAATAACAAATGGAAGTTCACACCCCCAAAAATCAACCAATGGGCTCTGCCTGCAAGCTCCAAAGTGGGACCTTGAAAAGGTAGGATAAGGACACACCTGAGCAAAGGGGCTGAGTGGACACTGTGGGGTCCAAGGCCACGTAGTACCAATATATGTGTGGTGCCAGGCATAGAGAAAATGTCATTTACTCTAAAAAGACCTTATTAAAAATAAAAAAAAAAAACCTGATATATTTGATTACGATAAGTTCATTGAGTTTACCCCTAAATATTTTTTACAACAGACACACTACAGTGCCATCTGCTGGGATATGGGGGAATTACCCCCCTTGCCCTAAATGCAAATGTGCCACTGGGTCAAAATTAGACTTGCAAAGTGGTAAAGAAAAAAATTCAAACAAATGACAAAGCAAGAAACAGTAAATACCAGAGAGTGAAGCACGTGAGGCTTAAAGTGGCCTTCGCACAGCAACACACCATGACATCATCGATTGTCACCGGCCATTTGTAATGTGTGTTTCTATCACTTTTCAGATGGGAAGGAGTTTGATGCCTTTGTGTCATTTGCTAAAGACGTCTCTTCTGAAGAAAGCTGTGAAAAAAAAGACAAAAATCTGATTTCTGAAGAGATGCTTGCACTGAAGTTTCTGCCAGACGTATTAGAGATGAGATGGGGGTACAAGCTGTGCCTCCTCGAGAGGGACGTCCTGCCAGGAGGAGGTACGGAGATAGCAGTTCATCAAGTGACTTCCATCTGTCTGCCTATTATATAGCGCCCTTCACACAGTGCCTTTTATCTGATCTTTTGTTTGTCTGTCTATTTCTAGCATAAACTGCCTTTCATCTGTCTATCTATCTATCTATCTATCTATCTATCTATCTATCTATCTATCTATCATCTAGTGCCTTTCACTATATATCCATCTGTCTATCTATACTGCCTTTCACTATCTATCTATCTGTCTGTTGTGGAACGTGGCCCGGACACAGACAGACGGACAATGGTTTAGCACCCAACACACACATTGTATTTATAATATTTACAATTTTAAGTCCGTGCTCAACCCAATGCCTCCAGCACCGATTCCCCAAAGTTTAGGCCTCTCTTTACAGTGCCTTCCTTCTGGCCGCCTCCACTCCTCTCTCTCCGGACTCCAGTCCTCTTCCACCCAACTCTTGACTCCGAATGAAGGGAGGCGGCCCCTTTTATACCAGCCCGGATGGGCTCCAGCTGCTTCCTGGCACTCCTCCACGGACACTCCCCCGTGTGGCGGAAGTGCCGGCTGCACACCCGGAAGCCCTCCGGGTGTCCCCAGTCTTCTTCCCACCAGCACTTCCTGGTGTAGCGGAAGTGCTGAGGTCCAGGGCTCTTCAGGCACCGGGGCGCCCTCTGGTGGTGACCACGGGCCCCTACAGGGTTGAGCTTCCAAGCTCTGCACCCGTGGCCCCCAATGCAACCAGGACGGTCGCCCCCTCGTGGTCTGGAGGAGGTGCAAGCCTTCCTCCGGTCCTCCTGGGCATCCCGGCTGGGTACCACCCTCAGCCGTCCGCCACACTATCTATCTATCTATATATCATCTAGTGCCTTTCACTCTCTATTTATCTATCATTATATAGTGCCTTTCACTCTCTATCTATCTATCATTATATAGTGCCTTTCACTCTCTATCATTATATAGTGCCTTTCACTCTCTATCTATCTATCATTATATAGTGCCTTTCACTATCTATCTATCTATCTATCTATCTATCTATCTATCTATCTATCTATCTATCATTATCTAGTGCCTTTCACTCTCTATCTATCTATCTATCTATCTATTATATAGTGCCTTTCACTCTCTATCTATCTATCTATCTATCTATCTATCTATCTATCTATCATTATATAGTGCCTTTCACTATCTATCTATCTATCTATTTATCTATCTATCTATCTATCTATCATTATCTAGTGCCTTTCACTCTCTATCTATCTATCATTATCTAGTGCCTTTCACTCTCTATCTATCATTATATAGTGCCTTTCACTCTCTATCTATCTATCATTATATAGTGCCTTTTATTATCTGTCATTCTGTCTTATAAATCACCTCTCTATTTATTAAGAGCTCCTTGTGTAGCAGTAGACCCCATTGCAGTGGCAGCTCCTTCCCTGGAGTGTACTCTTTCTCCCTGTTCCCCTTTAAACTTTCTAACTTGTCCACCCATTTTGTTTTCCCTGGTCCTTCATGTGACCTTCTGCAGTCCAGGTGTTCAGGGTGACATTTCAGTGCCAACTTCAAGTGGTGTCAATGTGATGCCAAATTTCAAGGTCACCCTGGGTATGAGTCTTACGGTGGACACTAACACATCCTGACTCTTGGCTCCTGGACAGACAAGGCAGGACTAAACATGACAAGAACTGAGTGACAGATAATTGTCTGCACACATCTGTCTGGACGTAACTGGTGTGTTTATAAAAATGTCTTCTGTTTCCCGTGAAATTGTTTAGCTTACACCGAAGACATCACCTCATCCATGAAGAAGAGCCGCCGAGTGATTTACATCCTCAGTCAACGCTACATAAGCAGCACCGACATCTTTGAACTGCAGACTGGCATCACGTATATGTTAGAGGACAAGACATTTAAACCGATCCTGATCAAGTTCACCTCACTTCCTCAATCTGATGGCCTCCCTGACATCGTGCAGCGGGCGCTGAAGGTTCTACCCATCATCAACTTTAAAGACTCAACATCCGTTGACCCAAACTCCAAGTTTTGGAAGAGCCTGAAATATTATATGCCAATAAAGAAAACACAATTAGTGAGCTGGACACGTAGTTGTACTGAAGAAACCAACCATGGAACTCCGGATAAAGGAAAATGTGGGAAATGTATGACAGTGATGGGTGAGTAAAGTGTCATGATGTGTTATGTCGGGCAGGCCATGAAAAAGCTGCTCTCGTTCAAGTAAGTGTTGTAAGCATTATCATGACATCAGATCATCACCTGCTCCTCCTTGGGACGCCATGTTAGCTACGGGACTGACACTTCATTCAGCTTGAAGATCGGGATTTGGGGGTATCAGGACTGGCGTGTGGGTGAAGTGACCAGGCGATCTCCTCAGGTTGCATTTTGTTTTTTCTTTGAATCTTTGAACAGCACTACAAGCAAATTTCACTGGGGGTAATTCTTGTTTGAACCACAAGCCTGCCAGGAAGCTTACAGTTATGGGACTATAACCTGATTATAGTAATGCAGCACCATAAACTAACCATATAAATTATATTTAGGTTCTCAGACTATCTGAATACCTCCACCTGCAGGGGAAATAGGGGACGGGTGCAATGTCACCTGGGAGGCAGTCGAAGGAAGAGAGGCCTTGGCAAACTGGAACCCAGTCACACAAATTGACTATTGGGACATGAACTGTCACCTATCTTGAGGGTGGGTGGGCCAGAGGTGGTGGGCAAGGCGGAGAGCTACCAACAAGATATACAGTAGTTGGGCTCACGTCCACCCACTCGCTTAGGTCTGCAACCAAACCCCTTGAAAGAGGCTGGGCTCTCCTTTACTCTGGAGTTGTCCCTAGGGGGTGCCAGGTGGGAGTGAGCTTTTTATTGAGCCCCTGCCAGGTCAATGCCACGCTGGAGTTTGTTCTGGAGAATGACTACTATATTTAATGAAATCAAAGTTTACCGCTAATTGTTTACGCATAACCTCTGTTTCTGTATCTTCACTACCGTATACCAATATGCCAATATCACCATCCCATCGATGCTTGCTGTATATATATATATAGTATTGTATTGTAATTGTCCAAAACAATATTGAGATTTTGATCAATCTCGACATTTTAGACCTCCCTGAGTCTGATTCACTTTCTCGTAGAAAAAGTATAGTAATCGTCCAAAAATTCAACCTCAAGATTGTGAAGAATCTTGACGTTTTAGACCTCACTGAGTCTGATTTACTTTCTTGTAGGGAAAGTATTGTAATCGTTCAAAATTCAACCTCGAGATTTTGATCAATCTCGACATTTTAGACCTCCCTGAGTCCGATTCACTTTCTCATAGGGAAAGTATTGTAATCGCCCAAAAATTCGACCTCAAGATTTTGATGAATCACAACGTTTTAGACCTCACTGAGTCCAATTTACTTTCTTGTAGGGAAAGTATTGTAATCGTTCAAAGTTCAACCTCGCGATTTTGATGAATCTCGACAATTTATGACCTCCCTGAGTCCAATTCACTTTCTCATAGGGAAAGTATTGTAATCATCCAAAAATTCGATGTTGAGATTTCGATCAATCTCGACATTTTAGACCTCCCCGAGTCTGATTCACTTTCTCGTAGAGAAAGTATTGTAATCGTCCAAAAATTCAACCTCAAGATTTTGATGAATCTTGACGTTTTAGACCTCACTGAGTCCAATTTACTTTCTTGTAAAGAAAATATTGTAATCTTCCAAAAACTCAACCTTGAGATTTTGATGAATCTCAAGATTTCAGACTTCACTGAGTCCGATTTACTTTCTCATAGGGAAAGTATTGTAATCGTCCAAAAATTCGATGTCGAAATTTTCATCAATCTCAACATTTTAGACCTCTTTGAGTCCAAAAATACCATTTTTTGAATTATGTCTCTGTGTGTGTATGTAAACACGATAACGTGAGTACACTTTCACTTCGGTCAACCAAATTTTGTATACAAGTATTTGGTACAAAAAGTAGATTTCTATCAACTTTTGAGCTATTTCTGTTAACCAGAAGGTACTTTATGTTTTATTCATGCAGCTACAGAGTCCAATTTATTCAACTTTACTTTTATAACAATTGTCCAATATATTATTAATTTGATTTGATTTGTTGTTGATGATTCTTTAATGTACATAATATAAAAATACAGGGTCTCCACCAAGATGACACCCATCTCATCTGCCGCCGGATAGCAAGGGTTTATGGCCACCACGATCGCCTGACTTAACAACGTGTGACTATTTCTTGTGGGGTCATTTTAAGGGCTGCGTGTGTGAGACAAATCCACAGGCTGTAAATGAACTGAAGTCGAACACTGAAAACGCGACATGTAGAATCGATCCCATGACGTTGTAAAGAGCGTACATGAACACATATTGACGCACAAGGTGATCACTTTCAGCATCTTCTGTAGATGTGAGCAGCAGATTTGATTGTTTTTCTCTTCACCATGTAATGCAATCGTCTCAGCGTAGGCAAAAAGTTGCCGCGATACACATGTGGAGAAAGTTAAAGAATATGAAAGCAGGAAAATTAGAAAGTATCCAAAAAAAAAAAAGTAAAGATTGCAGTAGCGCAAACAAACAAATTATTACTCAAAAAAAGGAAAAATAATCACCATGGACCAGGGGCCTCATGTATAACGTTGTGCGTAGAATTCACACTGTAACATGGCGTATGGACAAAAGCGGGAATGTGCGTACACACAGAAAATCCAGATGCATAAATCTGTGCGTACGCCATGTTCCACGTTCTTCCACTACATAAGTCCCGATCAGCGTGAAAAGTGACGTACGTGCACCCATCTGCTGTCCCACCCCAACTCCTCCCAGAATTACGCCTCTTTGAATATGGGCCACCTTTTTCATGGGCCACCCTGTATAATCCTTGTCTTGTGGTTTACTCCTCAAATATCGATCCCCATATCTGAGTATATGAGAAAGTCGAGGGGAGACCACTCCCGATTTTTTTCAGCTAGGGAGAGGTTTTTATTAGCGTGTCAGAAGCAAATGTGAAGAACCTAATGACCAAGTCCTTGATGGTGGCACACTACAGAGGACAGGATTTGTGGAGTTTGAACCCAAAGACCCTTATAGTGATTTTGCGATTTTGTAAAATCGTGTTCATTTCTGGTATCTGTTTAAGGTGACAGTCACGGCGTCTGTTAAAAGTCTCTTTAAGTTCACACCGTGTGTGTTTAGTTAAAATGGCAGGCGCCTTTAAGCTTGCAGGAGAGTCTGATGCGGCTGAGGTATTTAGAGAAGAGTTCTGGAACAACGACACGGCTGTGTTTTGTATCGCAATCAGTCACATACTGCATTATACATTCATACTGTTTTTATGTTTGATTGTATTAAAGTTAATCTTAATGGATATTATAGAGAGACCTGAGCAACTTGAACAAAAAATTCGGAATGGTGTTGACAGCCTGAACCCGTCCATCCATTTCGGGTGCCGTTTATGAAAGTAGTGACTGGCGATTCACGAACGATTTATTCTTTTGAACGACTCTTCAACTGATTTATCAGCACAAATTAACCAAGTCAGTGGAGCTCAACAACAGTTCTAAAGCGCATGCGCGTCATTCCTGTGTGATGTTGTCGGCATCTTTCGCGCACGCAGAATAACTGCCTGAATCACGGCTCTTGACTCATCTAATTCATGAACGAGTCGCTACCTGAGAATCAGTCTAACGATTCAAATTATTCCAACGACTCTCATTTATTTGATTCACAAAATAGTCACTGGGGTGGGAAAAATGGAGGGGGGAGTGGTGGGGGCAAAAATGCACCTTGCCTCATTATTTGCCAGATTAGGACCCGACATCCTCTTAAAAATGGGGAGTTCATCTCATGACTTCAACAGGGTCTCCATTCATTTAGTGAACTTCTACTAGATGTCAGCTAGCAGATCAGGACCGGGTGACATCTCGTAGGCCGAGAGTTGACCACATTTAGTGACAGAGACTTGTTGTCGTCGGGCATACTGGAGCTGAACGTGGCGTAACACCGAAGGACGCCATGTCATGAAGCAGATGGGGTCTCGGTTTTGAGTAAGGGACTTGAGGGTTCATGGGATTGAACCTCCTCTGACAGACTAGGACTTGGTGGCACCTTGGAGACTGGAGCTGTGTATCTTTAATTAATGAAAAGTGTATCTGCTATGGTAGAACATTCTCTTGCTAAAAAGAAAAAAATTGGTCATATTGTGCATATGAGGAGCGGCGTATGTGAAAAATCTGTAAGTTCTTTGTGTGAACAAAACTTTGTGAAGCAGTAACTGCTCATTTTATGGAATTATTTATTACTTTCAATAAAATTATTACAAGTGTACATTTGAATGGTTTATGTTGTTTACTTAATCAAAAGATGCCACTGATGTCAAATAGAGTTGGGGATCCATAATGGATAACACCATTTTATAAAAGGGGCCCTTCATATGAGGGGAGATCCAAAACTTTCCTCAAATTATTTTCAAAAACTCCAGCAATTCACCCTCAAAATGCTCTCCTTGAGATGCAACACCCGTGTCCCAGCACCTCCTGTGTTATTTTCCATGGTAGCAAATCCTCTTCCCTTCAGTCTCAATTTAAATTTTGGGAACTAAAGTAGTGATACGGAGTGTGATCTGGCAAAACATGGTGCAGGAGGGGTGTGTGTGAAACAACATGCATTGCTGTGTTGCATCTTTGACAGACAATGCGGTGCATGCTGCTGTGTCGTCATGGTCCAAAAATCGATGTTTGGATGACTCAGTTCTCCAGGCACGCTGTCCTGTAGACACCTCAGTGTTATGAACTAGGAGTCCCAAGACACACATTGCAGAGGCACTATCAATGATGCCCATTAGAGGGGGATATACCACCGAACCCCCGGAACAGAACACAGATGCTTAATAAAAATCCATCCATCCATCCTGCTGTATCCTAACTACAGGGTCACGCTGGTCTGCTGGAGCCAATCCCAGGGCACAAGGCAGGAAACAAACCCCAGGCAGGGTGCCAACCCACCGCAGGGCACACACACACACCAAGCACACACACTAGGGACAATTTAGGATTGCCAATGCACCTAACCTGCATGTCTTTGGACTGTGGGAGGAAACCCACGCAGACACAGGGAGAGCATGCAAACTCCACACAGGGAGGACCCAGGAAGCGAACCCGGGTCTAATAACTGCGAGGCAGCAGCGCTACCACTGTGCCACTGTGCCACCTCTTCATAAAAATAAAAGGTTTTATTCTTCCCCAAAATGTTCTGTCACACAGCAAAGCTCCATCAATTACAATTGCAAAATGGAGTTGCCTAAAAAATCCAATGCAAATAAAGCTATATAATGAAAATACATCTCTCTATTATAAAAAAAAAAAAAAAAAACCTGAGAGAGAAAAACGGGAGACGAGATGTGATCTTCACATTAAGATCATGGAAGACACTTAAAAGACACGTTAGATTGATAGATAGATAGATAGTACAAGAGATTGATAGATAGATAGATAGAGTGAAAGGCACTATATGATAGATAGAGTGAAAGGCACTATATGATAGATAGACAGATAGATAGATAGATAGATATGAAAGGCACTATATAATAGATAGATAGATAGATAGATACTTTATTAATCCCAAGGGGAAATTCACAATTTGGCCACAGAGCGTCTCGTGGGGGCCTTAAACATGAGACATTGTGCCAAGAGATTGACCCAGGACCGTCTCGCGATGACGTAGAACATGAGATTCTTGCAAGACACGCCCTACTTACAACCAAATATCAAATAAGAGCACGGGCAGCAAAACAATCAGTCATGTAAAGGTGTTGAGCACACACAGATCCAGGGCTCTCAGCGCATATAATGCATATAAGGACAGTACGTTATAAATGAAACGTCGACAACTAAGTGAAGAAGAAATAGCAGCGTGAAGAAAAGAGACCCAAAAGCACTGGAGAAAAAAAAACTGCAAAAAAGAAAAAGAATAATCTAGGTGCAAATTCAGAAAATAAGGAAAGTAATAATCAGCCCAGAACAAGTGGAATTGGAAAAAAAAAGCAGGTCCAATTGGGCTGAGAATTAAAAGACAAAGTAGAACTTCATAAAGATGTTCACAAATGTTGGCGCTCTACACATGCAGAGCAGGTTAGAGATTATGAAAGCAGTGGAACTTGAAAGGCTCAAAAAAAAATTAGTATGATACACGTGGAGAAAGTTAAAGGATATGAAAGTAGGAAAATTAGAAAGTATCAAAAAAAAAAAGAAAGTAAAGATCGCAGTAGCGCAAACCAACGGAAATTATTACACAGAAAAAGGAAAAATAATCACCACGGACCAGGTGTCATTGAAAAAGAAAAAAACAGGACAAAGCGAAGTCAGAAATAAAAGACAGAGTAGAAAAAAGAGTAAAACATAAAGAGGTTAAAAAACAAGGGGGCCAAACACATGCAGAGCAGGTTAGAGAAAATGAAAATGGGGATTTAAAAGACGCAAAAAATACATAGGCACGAAACACATGCAGAGCAAGATACAGAATATGAAAGCAGAAACAAAACGCCAGTGTCAAAACAAAGTAAAGATCGCATTAACGCAAACAAAGAGAAATTATGACTCAGAGAAATAACGAAAAGGCGAATAGAGATTGAATATATGGACATAAGTGATATGTCAGAAGTATGGAAATGTTGTAAGGCTTTGAAGTTTAAGTCAGAGAATTTCAAAAACGGAGTTTACCTCACATGCATTTATTGGTTACTTTGCAAAAAAAATTATTAACTGCTTATGATGAAGATCGGTTTGTCTGTGCTGAAATTCCAAACAGAAAAACCTGTCCTGAATTATGGTACAAAGTCATTAAACTCGTCTCACTGACCTCATTTAAAAGATTCAGCATGTTGGAACTCGAAAGATTCCAAATATTGTTTTAACGAAGTTCTGAAATAAAAGTGAAACTAATGAAATAGCAACAATTCAAAGAAAAAAAAAATCTTAAAAGTGTGTATCCGGAAAACCAAACATGGGGGTTGGTGAGCAAAACAAGCGGGGGGCAAAGCCCCCTAGTTATTATTTATTATTATTATTATTATTATTAATGCAAATCAAGTCCCAATACAGTAATCCGGAAACATTGTAGAAAACCGCATAAAGTTCAAAATGTGAAAATGTAACAAAACACAGAAGAAGCACAAGAACTTGCCAAACTCCCAGAGTGCGTTCATAATGAAATGAACCACGAGGAACTGTGGAAGACAGAGCGACAGGTCGAAAAATCTTATGTAGCGGCTTTAAAATGGCTGCTGATGATTTGAAAGAAGACGAACCCACCGATATCCAGATTCTGCCGTTTATTCTATAAGATAAGCAGTAAGGGGCACAGCCAACACACGCAGCGACAGGCTCTCTCTCAGTCTCCTGCAACAGCGTCATCCAGCGTTTTTTTATATATATACTAGCGACTGGGAGCTGATCGAATTGGGCTACAAAGTCTACATTTGTGAAATCCATACTTTCCCTGCAAAGAATGATTTGTTTTTTTAAGTCCTTGAAATGATTTTGTTATCATGGCCCTGATTTGTGCTTCAAATAGACCTTTTTAGCCAATGTAATGAAGAGCTTCCTGTTTAAACGGGGTTGCGAGACGTGAACTCAGCTCTTCGGCGCACCTCATTTGATTTTTTCCGGCAAACAAATTTTCAAAACAAACCGTATTTTACGACTCTAATCAGAGTCGGAGTAATAATTATGTTGTCGTGGTCATTTTAGATCTGAGATTGGCTAAAATTTAAACAATGACCGTTGTTAATACCCAGCCGCCATTACTCAGTTTGCCAATAGATGTCAGAAGGACTGAGGCCAAAACCGAACTGCCCAAAGACAGATTTCGACGTACCAAGGAAATGGCGATACGTTCTAAATTACTTACGGTTACGGAGCTGTCGAAGGGTTTAAGTCAGTCGAAGATGTTAGTCCTGGAAACAACAACAATAACATTTATTTATATAGCACATTTTCATACAAACAGTAGCTCAAAGTGCTTTACACAATAAAGAATAGAAAAATAAAAGACACAATAAGAAAACAAAATAAATCAACATTAATTAACATCGAATAAGAGTAAGGTCCAATGGCCAGGGGGGACAGAAAAAACAAAAAAACTCCAGACGGCTGGAGAAAAAAAAAAATCTGTAGGGATTCCAGACCATGAGACCGCCCAGTCCCCTCTGGGCAAGTACTCCCCAACCAAACCAATGTACCAAAAACCAATCAAACTTACTGTTATCTGCTTGAACCAACACCGACTTATTATACTCGGCCGTCCAGCGGCGTCACTGAAGCATTCGAACATTCTTAGCCAATCATGCAATACTGCGTCCGCGTTTGCCACGTGATGTTCTAACTACAGAGGCAGAGTCCCATTGCATGGTTCTAACTTGTATTGAGTCAAGGTATTCACGCGAACACCATACATACGGATAGTATCAAATTATATAGAAGGACTAGCAAAATACCCACGCTTCCCAGCGGAGAAGTAGTGTGTTAAAGAAGTTATGAAAAAGAAAAGGAAACATTTTAAAAATAACATAACATGATCGTCAATGTAATTGTTTTGTGACTGTTATGAGTGTTGCTGTCATCAAGGATTTGATTATCATTATTTCTTTCAATCAGGTTCGTATTTGCAGGATGTGTTGTGTTCAAGTTACATTCCGTGTTTGTCAACCATTGTAAAGATAACAGGTTTCATTATATATACACACATATATATATACACACACATACAGTATATATATATATATATACACATACACACATATATATATACACACACATACAGTATATATATATATATATACACATACACACATATATATACACACACATACAGTATATATATATATATATATATATATATATATATATATATATATAT
>JANRMT010062834.1:62816854-62830223 GCA_026402145.1 Polypterus bichir lapradei | reverse complement strand
TGAGTATATATATATATATATATATATATATATATATATATATATATATATATACTGTATATACACACACATCGAAGCTTCTCAGCTGTGCTTGTGCTATCCCGTGCAATCTCGCGATTTCCACGGCTTCATTTAATGTCAGCTCAGATACCCGCGCTTCGCAGCAGAGAAGTACTGTGTCTGAGACATCACACACTGCATGCACGGGTTTACCTTTCCCAGTCCTGCAAAGTCAGTTCACGTGAGCCGCTCGGAGTACATGCATCGAAGGTTCTCAGCTGTGCTTGTGCTATCTGGTGCGATCTTGTGATGTCCACGGCTTTATTTAATGTTAGCTCAGACCCGACACTTAAAAGTTTCTCTCACACTTTCGCGGAGTTTGTGCCTGACCATCTCATCTTCGTTTGCATAAGCACAGTCCTTCACCCGGGAATATTTCGCGGCAGCGTGTCTATTGGATAGCTGCTGACGGACGGCCTTATATGGGCAGGCACTCAATTACGTGGGAGGCGTGATGATGCGGGACGCAACTCCGCCTCACACGGCGACCGAGCTGCAGGCTATGGCCGTATATATGTACGAAAGAAGGTTCAAATTATGACCGTTACGCATAGAATTTCAAAATGAAACCTGCCTAACTTTTATAAGTAAGCTGTAAGGAATGAGCCTGCCAAATTTCAGCCTTCTACCTACACGGGAAGTTGGAGAATTAGTGATGAGTCAGTCAGTCAGTCAGTCAGTCAGTGAGGGCTTTGCCTTTTATTAGTATAGATATATGCACAAATATAATAAATACAAAATTACACAAAATAAATAATGAAATTAACACCAAATGAAACAAATACATTTCAACAGAAATCAAATCCTGGTCAAATAAGTGCAAAATATCTCCTTCTAAATAAAATACGTGTTCCATAAAAATCAATACTATTTGTTATCCAAATGAACCTTTTCAAAACCATACAAATTTAACAAATGCACATGAACAATAACAATGGAGGACAAAGTATAATTAACATTGTAACCTACCTATAAGACAAGCAGTAAGGGGCGCAGTCAGCACACACACCGACAGGCGCTCGCTCTCTCTCAGTCTTCTGTAGCAAGCCAAACGATACGCTAATGAGGCTGGATCTCCATCAAATTAAACACTTCTAAAGTCCATTTCTGCCAACCTAAAGTGACGACAGAACCTCAAGATACGTCAATAACCACGTGACGTGATGTTTCTATGCAGTTTGAGACAGAATACACCATTTCAAAACTTGTTAGCTTACACGAGAGACAGAGAATATCGAGAGGCGTCTTACCTGCTACAGCGTCATCCAGCTTTTGCCAGGAGTCTGCTGTTAAGCTACATGTGCGTCCTATGGGTGTTTCATTAAATAAAGCCCCCCCGCTACAACAGGCAAACAGGAACTATTATGCAAAAGATACACTAATTGTATTCAAATTAAACAAAATTCACAATATATAAAACAAAAGCATTTCAGTATAAAAAAAAATTGTTTTGAGATTGTTCACAAAAATAAAACATAATAAACTGCCTCAGCCACATATGCACTCTATGAATTCCCACTTTAAGACCCCCGGCTTTTTAGATCCTGGTAGTACAGTAACAATTTGTATTGAAAATGTTCAAAGATGGTTAAATCTTTGAGGAAGAAGAACCCAAGTCTTCCTCACAACAATGAGTAATTCTGATGCTGATTCAAGAATGCTAACCGAGAGTATTATCTTATCACAGGGGTGCCCAACTCCAGTCCTGGAGGGCCGCAGTGGCTGCAGGTTTTCATTCTAACCCTTTTCTTAATTAGTGACCTGTTTTTGCTGCCAAGTAACTTCTTTTAATTCATTTTATTTGACTTGCTCTTGAAGACCCTTTAATTGTTTCTTTTTCCTTAATTAGCAGCCAAACAATAATGAGATACAAAATGAGCCAAAACAGGACCAGCAAACTGCTGACCATCACACAGTGTCTTAATGTAAAGAAAGATGAAGGTCTTAGGAATGCTGATCTGCTCTTAGAAAAGAGAAAATCCACAATTTCGGAAATGTCTGCTATTGCACAATGAGAGCAACAACAAGCCATGGAATTAAAGAACGAGTTTAATTAACAACAAGACTCAGCGCCTCATTAAGCAACTGGTTGGAGTGAAATTGGTTGGAGTTTGAGGCCCTGACATTGGTGGTCTTCTGTTGGCTCACTCACTTCACATTTCTTTTCTGTTTGGGTGCCATTTAAGGAAAGAAATGAAGCAGAGGAACGATGAAGAAATTCAGGGAAACATTTCTTAAAAACCAAGTCAATTAAAATTAATTCAAAAGAAGTTAATTAGCAGCAAAAACATCACTAATTAAGAAAAGGGTTAGAATGAATACCTGCAGCCACTGCGGCCCTCCAGGACTGGAGTTGGGCACACCTGTCTTATCAGATCTTCAAGTCTGTGGTCTCGGTGATAATGCAAATATTGATTTGCCAAAAGAGATGAGTAACATGGGAAGTTTTTAACGGATGTTTTGATTTTGTTCACCGTTATCCAACGTCGGTCTCTGTAGCCTTCCATATTGAAAACCTTTTTTTAATCTTTAATCGTTCTGCATGAAAACGTGAAGTCTTTTGCAGGCATCACTACAAACTACTTGAGGTAAGTAGCATGGTGCATCATTTACTAACCTGTGTGATGGAAACTGGGGCGTCAGTGAGCCTGAACCCTAACACGAACACACAAGCACGGTCCCAGGTTCAAATACAGGTTGCTTTATTAACCAGACTCCTCAAACAAGTAACAAAAAGCACAAAAGCACTGTTTTCTCTCTCCACAATTCAAATCTTCCCCACGATTTCTCTCACCACCACACTGTTCTCCTCCAGTCGAGTGTTGCCCTTCTTCATCCCAGCTCCGACTCGCCTGGCCAAGGGAGTGCGGTCCCTTTTATTAAGGACCAGGGAGTACATCCGGTGCCAGGGCCCCTGCCCGATGGAAGTACTTCCGGGTCATATGGAAGTCCATTACAGCACGAAGCTTGTTTCCCTGCAGCGCCCTCTTGTGGCAACCAGTGACCCCAAGCACGGCTGCTCTGCCGGACTACATCTTCCTACATGCCCTGCTGGATTTCCACTGGGTACCGATATCCGGGGCTGCTGCCATCTAGCGTGCTGGGGGAGTAAAATGCTCCCAGCGATATCTTTTCTTTTTAGTGGGCTGACCGATGATCCCTTCCTTTTGGGTCTGATGCCTTTTTCCTCCCTGGCCAGGATGCCCATCTGCCTATTAGGTGCCCACCCATCTGGGTGAGGAACCTTCCCCTCTTCTGGCCGGGATGCCCGTCCAGCCCATGTGGCATCTACACCTGCTTAATCCAGACCAGGGTTTGTGTGGGGGTCTCTGGAGACCATTCAAACAAGCAAAGGGCGCAAGACAGGAACAAACCCTACACACCCTAGACCAGTCCATCTTAGGGTGAACACACACACACACACCAACCACACACTCAGGTGCCAATTCACCTAACTTGCATGTCTTTGAAAAGTGGGAGGAAACCCACCTAGACACTGGGAGAACATGCAAACTCCACACAGGGAGTCCCCAGGACACAAATCCTAATTTCATTACTGCGAGGCAGCAGCACTTCCACTGGACCACCGTGGCACCCCAAGTTCATAACCGTGATGAGAAAAACAGTTGTGCATAAAATGGAATTCCCAGGAAAAAGCCACAAAATTGTGATTTGATTCCAGTGAAATCGGTGCCATTGACGCAAGAAGGGAAGCGCGTACTTCCTGTCTGGAAGCGTTTCCAGGCATTCATTCCAAATGCAGCTGACCTGTCGTTTAAGATCTCGAGTGATAAACAAAACAGTCATGGGACGCATTTCCTGTCAATCCAAACGCATTTCATATTAGGTTCTCCAGGAGAGATTTAGTTATCAGTATTTTAATAAAAGTAACTGTATTTGGGATCATGTGGTGTCTGATTAGACGATTTAACATGTGGATTATGCGACACAAGAAACGACAGATTTGTTTTCATGGATGTGGTTTGCTGTTTTCCAGTGTTTGTCTCCACTCCTGTGTTATTTCTGTTCCGTATGAAAGCGCGACATTTAACATTTGTCTTGACTATCGCTTCAAAGTACCTGACCTTTAAGTAACGTGTTTGGATGGAGGAGTATTTCCACATGTCCTCGAAATGTAAAAGTCACATTGTTGTGCTTTTCTGAATACAAAATAAAAGAAGAGGAAAAAAAGACAATGAACTGAATTGAGAAAATTTAGAGGTGAAGGAACAACTTGACTGTGGGGGAAAAAACTGCATCCACAGAGGGGCGCCAGTCTGATCTTGAGAACCATTGAGCCCTGGCATCAAGTGTACAAAGGCCTTCTCGAAACGTTCACGTTGATTTGAATCCTCTCATCACTGAAGGGCCTACTTAGGAAGGGACGCTTGTTCTCCAGGCTGGGGGTGATCACTGGCTGACATCATAGGACGCTGGTGACCCTCAAACAGCCAGACATGCTAAAAAGACAACAAATGGCACAGAATTCTGTTACAGAACGTATAGGAGGTGAAGAGAACTGCTGCAAGACAAACTCCAACAATATGACAACAGAAAGACGAAAGCATAAGGTGTATAAACAGTTATGTTAACTAATGACACGGAGAGAGAGTTTAACTTTTAAAGTGCAGAATAAAGTTGTGGACGTACAGTAGAGCCAAGAATGAAAGGAAACCTACGGCTCTGCTGCCATCTACTGGTGAAAGTAGGTATGAGCACCGGCCTACCACAACCAGCCAGAAAAAGTGGATAGATAGATAGATAGATAGATAGATAGATAGATAGATAGATAGATAGATAGATAGATAGATAGATAGATAGATAGATAGAAATGAAGGGCACTATATAATAGATAGATAGAAATGAAGGGCACTATATAAAAGATAGATAGATAGAAATGAAGGGCACTATATAAAAGATAGATAGATAGATAGATAGATAGATAGAAATGAAGGGCACTATATAAAAGATAGATAGATAGATAGATAGAAATGAAGGGCACTATATAAAAGATAGATAGATAGATAGATAGATAGATAGATAGATAGATAGATAGATAGATAGATAGATAGAGTTGTGCTTGAAAGTTTGTGAACCCTTTAGAATTTTCTATATTTCTTCATAAATGTGACCTAAAACATCATCAGATTTTCACTCAAGTCCTAAAAGTAGATAAAGAGAAACCAGTTAAACAAATGAGACACAAATATTATACTTGGTCATTTATTTATTAAGGAAAATGATTGAATATTACATATTAGTGAGTGGCAAAAGTATGTGAACCTCTAGGATGATCAGTTAGTTTGAAGGTGAAATTCGAGTCCGGTGTTTTCAATCAATGGGATGCCAATCAGGTGTGAGTGGGCACCCTGTGTTATTTAAAGAACAGGGATCTATCAAAGTCTGCACCACACATGTCTGTGGAAGTGTATCATGGCACGAACAAAGGAGATTTCTGAGGACCTCACAAAAAGAGTTGTTGATGCTCATCAGGCTGGAAAAGGTCACAAAACCATCTCTGAAGAGTTTGGAGTCCACCAATCCACAGTCAGAGAGATTGTGTACAAATGGAGGAAATTCAAGACCATTGTTACCCTCCCCAGGAGTGGTCGACCAACAAAGATCACTCCAAGAGCAAGGCACACGTGTAATAGTCGGCGAGGTCACAAAGGACCCCAGGGTAACTTCTAAGCAACTGAAGGCCTCTCTCACATTGGCTAATGTTCATGTTCATGAGTCCACCATCAGGAGAACACTGAACAACAATGGTGTGCATGGAAGGGTTGCAAGGAGAAAGCCACTGCTCTCCAAAGAAAACATTGCTGCTCATCTGCAGTTTGCTAAAGATCACGTAGACAAACCAGAAGGCTACTGGAAGAATGTTTTGTGGACGGAGGAGACCAAAATAGAACTTTTTGGTTCAAATGAAAAGCGTTATGTTTGGAGAAAGGAAAACACTGCATTCCAGCATAAGAACCTTATCCCATCTGTGAAACATGGTGGTGGTAGTATCATGATTTGGGCCTGTTGTGCTGCATCTGGGCCAGGATGGCTTGCCTTCATTGATGGAACAATGAATTCTGAATTATATCAGAGAATTCTAAAGGAAAATGTCAGGACATCTGTCTATGAACTGAATCTCAAGAGAAGGTGGGTCATGCAGCAAGACAACGACCCTAAGCACACAAGTCATTTTTACCAAAGAATGGTTAAAGAAGAATAAAGTGAATGTTGTGGAATGGCCAAGTCAAAGTCCTGACCTTAATCCAATCGAAATGTTGTGGAAGGACCTGAAGCGAGCAGTTCATGTGAGGAAACCCACCAACATCTCAGAGTTGAAGCTGTTCTGTATGGAGAAATGGGCTTAAATTCCTCCAAGCCGGTGTGCAGGAATGATCAGAAGTTACCAGAAACGTTTAGCTGCAGTTATTGGGGGGTCACACCAGATACTGAAAGCAAAGGTTCACATACTTTTGCCACTCACAAATATGTAATATTCGATCATTTTCCTTAATAAATAAATGACCAAGTATAATATTTTTGTCTCATTTGTTTAACTGGTTTCTCTTTATCTACTTTTAGGACTTGAGTGAAAATCTGATGATGTTTTATGTCATATTTATGCAGAAATATAGAAAATTCTAAAGGGTTCACAAACTTTCAAGCACAACTGTAGATAGGAAAGGCACTTGTAAGTGCCAAATGGGATGGATTGGCAGATGTGCTGCCAGGCTGTAATCATATGACAATGGAAGTACTCCTGGGTCCTATGATAAGAGGAGCCACCTGGGCTCAACCAGGTGAGCTGAGTTGGGAGGAGGTGGACAAAGCCTGCCTGGAGGAGAGACAGAGGATTTATTGTGGAGGAAAGTCTGTGAAAGGTGTATTGAAACCTCCTTAAGGTATTGTATTTAATAAAATTGAAGCCTTTTGACTGTGTGACTGCACTCGTCTTTTGGGTTGGCGGAGCTACAATGCCCTCTAGTGTCTAAACATTATATAATTATGATACAGAAGTTCAATATGATAGGCACCATATGCAATAACTAGCTAGTGATAGAGATAAAGCATTATACAGTATAATAGATATGAAAGGCATTATATAGTAGATAGATAGATATTTTTCTGATACACAAATATGTGAAACTGGATAATTGTCCTCAATCGATCATTGAACAAAGAAAATGATTTTGTGTCATTTGTTTAATGGGGTTCTCTTTACCTTTATTTTATTTGTTTATTATTTTTTTATTTTTTTTCTCCGGCCGTCTGGAGTTTTTTTTTTGTTTTTTCTGTCCCCCCTGGCCATTGGACCTTACTCTTATTCTATGTTAATTAATGTTGACTTATTTTATTTTCTTACTGTGTCTCTTATTTCTCTTTTCTTCATCATGTAAAGCACTTTGAGCTACATTTTTTTGTATGAAAATGTGCGATAGAAATAAATGTTGTTGTTGTTGTTATTTGACCAGCAAGCAATGGTGACAGATAAGATTAGACAGGAGTCCCCATGGACTGTGATGTTTGCTGATGACATTGTGATCTGTAGCAATAGTAGGGAGCAGGTTGATGAGACCCTGGAGAGGTGGAGATATGAGAGGAGAGGAATGAAGGTCAATAGGACCACCAGGACAGAATACATGATGTGAGTGAATGAGAGGGAGGTCAGTGGAATGATGAGGATGAAGGAAGGTGGAGGAGTTTAAATACCTGGGATCAACAGTACAGAGTAATGGGGATTGTGGAAGAGAAGTGAAGAAGAGAGTGCAGGCAGGTGGAGTGGGTGGAGAAGAGTGTCAGGAGTGATTTGTGACAGACGGGTATCAACAAGAGTGAAAGGGAAGGTCTACAGGTCGGTAGTGAGACCAGCTATGGTATATGGGCTGGTGACGGTGGCACAGGTGACAGAGCTGGAGGTGGCAGAGTTAAAGATGCTAAGATTTGCATTGGGTGTGACGAGGATGGACAGGATTAGAAATGAGGACATTAGAAGGTCAGCTCAGGTTGGACGGTTGGGAGACAAAGTCAGAGAGGCGAGATGGCGTTGGTTTGGAGATGTGCAGAGGAGAGATGCATGCTGGGTATATTGGGAGAAGGGTGCTAAGGATAGAGCTGCCAGGGAAGAGGAGAAGGGGAAGGCCTAAGTTAAGGTTTATGAATGCGGTGAGGGAGGACATGAAGGTGATGGGTGTGACAGAACAAGATGACGAGGACAGAAAGATATGGAAGAAGATGATCCTCTGTGGTGACCGCTAAAGGGAGCAGCCGAAAGAAGTTGACCAGCATAATTTGCTGGGTTCTCCACTGAGTTTGGTCAACAAAATTCACCGTGCCTGTCTGGATTTGGACCCCACATGTATTTACTCAAAAAAAAAAAAAACTGCAGTATTTTGATTTGTGGGGTACATTACTGGACATATTTTGAAAATACTTTACTGTTCTGCATAGACCCATTGACCATTGCACGCGGTGTCTTCACACCTATGATCCTGACATTTATGATATCCCAGCTCTCTGCACCTTTAGAATCCTTAGCTCTCTATACATGAAGAAATGCATTAAAGTATGCAGGTTACATTTTACAGATAAGCCTTTAACTTCATTTAAATAATAAATACTGATAATAATTACACATGCTGTGGCCTCACGGTGGCACAGGGGTAGCGCTGCTGTCTCGCACTACAGAGTTGTGTCCCTGGTGTTCCCTGCCTGGAGTTTGTAGGTTTTCTTGGTGGGTTTCCACAGTTGGGCTCCAGTTTCCTTCCAAAGATATGAAGTTTTGGGGATCTGGCAACGCTAAAATGATGCCAGTATCTGCGTGTTTGTGTTCACCTTGCGATGAGCTGATGCCCCGTCCAGGGATTTTGTTTCTTTCTCACACCCGATGCTTGCTGGAATGGGCACATCCCCGGATTGATGGCTGTAATCATTAAACATCCATTCTTTTCAGAGGTATTGTGGCAAGTTGTTCTCAGAATTTAATGGATGTTTCAGGCAATGTGATGATATCTCGCACTTTCAAATAGTGGAATCTTCCAGATTTACGTAAAGTATGCTCGCAGGTATAAACAGCACAAGACTTGCGTAGCAGTAATGGACACAGGGGTCACCAACTCCGGTCCTGGAGGATCACTGTGGCTGCAGGTTTTCATTCTCACCTTTTTCTTAATGAGTGACCACTTTTTGCTGCTAATTAACTTCTTTTGAATTCATTTTAATTGACTTGCTGTGTCGTCGTGGTCCAAAAATCCATGTTTGGGTGAGTCAGTTCTTCAGGCACGCTGTCCTGTAGACACCTCAGTGTTATGAACCAGGAGTCCCAAGACACACATGTTCCAAAAATTGCACACGCACTATCAATGATGCCCACTAGAGGGGGATATACCACCAACGCTCCCAGAACAGAACACAGAAGCCTCATAAAAATCCATTCATCCATTATCCAACCCGCTATATCCAAACTACAGGGTCACGAGGGTCTGCTGGAGCCAATCCCAGCGAACACAGGGTGCAAGGCAGGAAACAAACCCTGGGCAGGTCACCAACCCACCGCAGGGCTCACACACACACCAAAGACAATTTGGGACCACCAATGCACCTAACCTGCATGTCTTTGGACTGTGGGAGGAAACCCACGAAGACACGGGGAGAACATGCAAACTCCACGCAGGGAGGACCTGGGAAACGAACCCGGGTTTCCTATCTGTGAGGCAGCAGCGCTACCACCGTGCCACCCCTTCATAAAAATAAAAGACTTTATTCTTCCCCAAAATGTTCTGTCACACAGAAAAGCTCTGTCAATTACAAATGCAAAATGGAGTTGCCTAAAAAACACAAAGAAATCCAATGCAAATAAAGCTAAATAATTAAGATAACAAGCAACGGAATTAAATATGTTTAATTAATGACAAGAATTGGCATCTCATTAAGTAAGTGGTTGGAGTGAAATTGGTTGGAGTTTGAGGTCCTAACTTAGGTGGTCTTTTATTGGCTCACTCACTTCACATTTCATTTCTGTTTGGGTGCCATTTAAATAAATGAAGCAATTCAGAGGAACGATGAAAGAAATTTTAACAAAGCAATTCAGTTTAAGTGAATTAACAAGTTAATCAGCAACACAAACAGGGCACTCATTAACAAAAAAAACAAAAAAAAAGGTCCCACGGTGTTTCCCAAACTCGGTCCTGGGGACCCCCTGTGGCTGCAGGTTTTTGTTCCTACCAGCTTCTGTTTTTAATTGAACTCCTGGGCTAATTAAGTGATGTGTTATTTCTCAAGTTCCTAGAAAACTAAGTTTGCTAAAAAAATATATATATATATATTAAAAATGTACCAAGCAGTTATATAGGAATAATGTATTTTTTTTCTTTTTAACAGTATTTTTTTTTTCTTATTAACAGTATTTTCATCTTGATTTTCATCCTAATTTTCAAGGTGTTCTTATTGTTTAATTAATCCATTATTTACTAATTAGTGGCTCTGATGCTAAAGTACTTGCAGCCTTTCACAATTCCGTGTTGCTTGCCAGCGTGTCTGCTCTGCTCCTTTTAAGTTGTCATTATTAAGATACAATGAAGGGGGAAAAACTGCACAGAGAAAGGGCAAAGTATAATAAAATCAGCAAAAGAGAGTTAAGCATTTAAATCTATAGCAAAAGCAGAAATATTTATAAATGTCGTATAAATGTAAAAATCATGCTGTTCTTTTCTGAATGTCGAAGAAAAAAAAAATACCCGCTAATTAAATGAGCTCAGTGCTATCTGGTGTTGTCACCGATTAGGAATCTGGTTGGAACAAAAACCTGCAGCCACTGGGGGTCCACAGGACTGAGTTTGGGAAACACTGCGGGAACTGCAGCCACGGTGGTCCTCCAAGACCGGAGCTGGCGACCCCTGCGGCTGGAGCAGACGTCACGTCCATGAAGTATAAACCTGGCTTTAAAGACACAACACCCACCTTATTTACAAACCACATGTATAATTTGGGCCATCCATATTTATCAGTCCTACAACAGGGGTGACTCGAACCGCTCTGTCAAATTTGAGGAGTTAAAATGACCGTTTTTTATTTCCGGGCTTATTTCGTTCTGCGTGCAAAGTCACTTTAATAATTAAATTAGTTTAATACTTAAAGAAGCAAAAAATATTTAGTGACAAATTTGATTATTTATACTCCCATTTCATGTTAATTATCGTCACATTTCAACGTACTTTTGTCATAAAATCATTTCATAGATTGATAGAAAGTACCCGAAAACGGGGCGAGATTGCGAGTAAATGAACATTTTGAACCAATAAATTGACGGTTTGTTAAGACACAATTTGTCTGATCGGTGGGAACTCTTACGTCATCTGGGATTTCAAGCGTTTACCACAAATGAATTTTAGTGGAATATCCCGACGTGCACTCTGGGAGTCAAACGAGCTGCTCACTCACTTAGTAAAACGTGAGGCATCGCCCATCCCCATAAACTCTCCAACACACACACACACCAACCAAACTCCTCCAAGTTACAAATCCAACCAACCAGAGTTTGGGAAAAGTTCATCCAATAAGGAAAAGCAGCGCGCGACTGTGCCTATGGTCGTCTCGGCCTTTACGTGCGAAACGAGTCCGGGGCTCCAGCGGCGTGACGACGGCCTTTTTTTTTTTTTAATCTCTTAAATCTCTTTACGGAGGTGGGGACAGTTTAGATGAATCCTGTCGAGTGACACTCTACTGACGACCTGCGCGTGGCACAAAGTCGGTACGCTGAAATGGCGAAGCTTTTCTTCTGAAATCCAGATCAAGCGTCTGCTACCGCTATTGCTTTGAACAAGTCGGCTGGTGCGGGTGTGACGAGCCGGAGCGCACAGTAATGCATCTTTGTGTGGTGGCTTCTTTACTACTCATTGTAACCGCGAGGGAAACAGAAAGCGCATCGCCCTGCCCCGTCAAAAGCCTCATCTGGGGTCCCGGACTGAACCCGAAGATTGTACTTCCTGCCCGCTACATCTACGTGCAGGCTGTGGACTCCCTGGGACACAAGTAAGTCTGTAGTGAGTGCGCGCCGACTCCTCGAGAAAGAGAAACCGCCGCCGAATTATAAATGCCTCGGGGCTGAAGAAACTGCGCCGGCGCCACGCCCGCGCCTCAAAGCGTCACTTGGAACACGCGCATGCGCTTACGTCACCATGACCACACAGAGTGACACGATGTCGTGCACGAGAGCGTTGGGTAGCGAACCGTTTAGTGTGTAGTGACTTGTAATCTGGATAGGCGCAAGGTCGCGTTGCGGTGTTTTGATATCTATCTATCTATCTATCTACCTACCTATACAGGGTGTGTCAGAATTATGTTAATATTTGAATGGCGGAAAAAATGTATTCACAAAACATACTTTATATGTGCAAGATGATTTACAGGAATGTCTTAACTTGCTCGCCATCATGTTCAACACATGTACCATATGTGGCACATAAATTGTCCACAAAAGTTGTATATAACTATATACATAGCAGTACCATTAGTGTTAACATAATTTTGACTCGCTCTGTGTATGTGTATTGTGGAACGAGCCCCGGACAGAGACAAAAGGACAACGTTTGTTCATCCAACACACACATTTATTTTCCTATAATATCTACAAGTCCGTGCACATCCCAGTGCCTCCAGCACCAATCCCCCAAAGTCCAGGCCTCTCTCTCTCTCCAGTGCCTCTCTTCTTCAGGCCGCCTTCACTCCTCTCCAGCAAGACTCTTGTCCACTGCCACCCAACTCCAGTCATCATATGGAGGGAGGTGGCCCCTTTTATACCAGCCCGGATGGGCTCCAGGTGCTTCCTGACGCTCCCCTGTGTGGCGGAAGTGCCGGCTGCGCACCCGGAAGCACTCAGAGTGTCCCTGGTCTTCTTCCCCCCAGCACTTCTGGGTGTGGCAGAAGTGCTGAGGTCCAGGGCTCTCCAGGCACCGGAGCACTCCCTGGCAGTGACCACAGGCCCCTACAGGGTTGAGCTTCCAAGCCCTGCACCCGTGGTCCCCAATTCAACCAGGACGGTCGCCCCCTCGTGGTCTGCAGGAGGCGCAAGCCCTCCTCCGGTCCTCTCGGGCATCCTGGCTGGGTACCACCCCAAGCCGCATGCCACAGTATATATATATATATACAGTACAGTCCAAAAGTTTGGCCACACCTCCTCATTCAATGTGTTTTCTTTATTTTCATGACTGAAGGCATCAAAACTCTGAATGAACACATGTGGAGTTATGTACTTAACAAAAAAAGGTGAAATAACTGAAAACATGTTTTATATTCTAGTTTCTTCAAAATAGCC
>JANRMT010062834.1:62772605-62801854 GCA_026402145.1 Polypterus bichir lapradei | reverse complement strand
CACAGCATCGTCAGGAAAGTCAAGATCTCTGAATCTTTCTTCACCAACAGATGCCTCACAGCCGCTGGACCCCACGACTCTGCCCAACACCCAGTCCATACAAACATTGAACAGAGTAGGAGCAGAACACACCGCTGATGGACCCCCAGAATCAACTGGGAAAAACACAGAAGTCCTGACTCCACTCCGCACAGCATTCACAGTACCAGTGGACAGGCCGGCTGTGATATCCAGCAACCTCGAGGGGATCCCGTGAACCCTCAGGATGTCCCACAGGGCACCTCGATCAACTGAGTCCAACGCTTTATGAAAATCGACAAAGGCTGCAAAGAAAGTTGTTAATGTGATTTATTTATTTATTTTTGTATCTATCAATTGACTGGTTGATTGGCTGTATTGTCTGGCCTGTGAGTCTGTATCCTTGTTTTTTTTATGTCTCTGCTGTTGTCTGCCTTTGTATTTTCACATGGGATTAATACATTTTTATCCAATCTAATCTCTATAGACTGCTCAAAATGGAGACCATATTTTTTTAATTTCAGCAACCAAAATTCGACGCCCAGTTGCCAACCCCGACGACCACTTTTACAAGTTAATGTTGAGCCCCGCTCTTATAACCCCCTGTGTGTGTTTTCTCTTCTTTCTTCTCTCACACAGCTTTACCTCCTCACCCGGTGAGAATGCCTTCCAAGTCAAGATTTTTGCTCCTGGAGAGCAGCATTCAAGAATTTGGGTGCAAGCGCTGGACAGAAAGGACGGCTCTTTCATTGTCCGTTATCGGATGTATGCAAGTTACCGGAAGCTCCAGATTGAGGTAAAGGTGAAGGATGTGCACGTTGCAAAGTCACCTTATATTCTGGAAGGTACTGGACTTTTTTTCTTTTGTTAAACGTTCTTATTATCAAACTGCCAGTTTTGTGAGTGTGTATGTTGCAGATGTGCAATAAATCAGTTGACAGTTCTAAACAGAAGTTTTTTTGCAAGAAATTAAATGTGCAAAACACTCTGTGGTAATCAGAGGGTCTTGTTAGTCCATCAGTGTTGACTGACCACTGAAACTGTACTCTGGTACTATGGAAAATACAATAAATTAACTCTGCGGGGGGCTGGCGTCCTGCCTTGTGCCCTGTGTTTTTTGGGATTGGCTCCAGCAGATCCTTGTGACCCTGTAGTTAGGATATAGCGGGTTGGATAATGACTGACTGACTGATGACTGACAATAAATTAACTATGGAGAATGCTGTCATCACATAGGATATGCAAAGATAGATAGATAGATAGATAGTTTATTAATCCCAAGGGGAAATTCACACACTCCAGCAGCAGCATACTGATAATAACAATATTAAATTAAAGAGTGATAACAATGCAGGTATAACAGACAATAACTTTGTATAATGTTAACGTTTACCCCCCCGGGTGGAATTGAAGAGTCGCGTAGTGTGGGGTCTCCTTAGTCTGTCAGTGGAGCAGGATGGTGACAGCAGTCTGTCGCTGAAGCTGCTCCTCTGTCTGGAGATGATCCTGTTCAGTGGATTCTCCATGATTGACAGGAGTCTGCTCAGCGCCCGTCGCTCTGCCACGGATGTCAAACTGTCCAGCTCTGTGCCTACAATAGAGCCTGCCTTCCTCACCAGTTTGTCCCTCTTCTTTATGCTGCCTTACCAGCACACCACCGTGTAGAAGAGGGCGCTCGCCACAACCGTCTGATAGAACATCTGCAGCATCTTATTGCAGATGTTGAAGGACGCCAGCCTCCTAAGGAAGTATAGTCGGCTCTGTCCTCTCTTACACGGAGCATCAGTATTGGCAGTCCAGTCCAATTTATCAGCCAAGCCAAGCCGCACCACATTGTACTTCTGACCAGCATCACGCAGAGTGGCCAGTTTTTGTGACACATAAAAAAATAAATAGATGGAATTTGTCTGCAAGGGTAAAATTTGGCTTTTTACAGAAGTGCTTTAAATAAATACATACAGTCATATAAAAAAGTTTGGGAACCCCTCTTAATTCTTTGGATTTTTGTTTCTCATTGGCTGCGCTTTCAAAGTAGCAACTTCCTTTTTAATATCTGACATGCCTTATGGAGACAGTAGGATTTCAGCAGTGACATTAAGTTTATTGGATTAACAGAAAATATGCAATATGCCTCATAACAAAATTAGACAGGTGCATAAATGTGGGCACCCCAACAGAGATATGACATCAATACTTAGTTGAGCCTCCTTTTGCTCCTTTGAGCCTTTAGACGCTGTCCTCCTATAGCCTCTGATGAGTGTCTGGATTCTGGATGGAGGTATTTCTGACCATTCTTCATACAAAATCTCTCCAGTTCAGTTCAATTTGATGGACAGCCTGCTTCAAATCATCCCATAGGTTTTCAAGTCAGAGGATTGTGACGGCCATTCCAGATCATTGTACTTCTCCCTCTGCATGAATGCCTTTGTAGATTTCCAACTGTGTTTTGGCTCATTGTCTTGTTGGAATATCCAACCCCTGCTTAAGTAACTTCAACTTTGTGACTGATGCTTGAACATTATTCTGAAGAATTGGTTGATATTAGGTTGAATTCATCTGACCCTCGACTTTAACAAGGGCCCCAGTACCTGAACTAGCCACACAGCCCCACAGCATGATGGAACCTCCACTAAATTTGACAGTACAGTACAGATACACCATCTGCAGCGAGATGTTCTTGCAGGTCTTTGGAGGTGATCTGTGGGTTGTCTGTCACCATTCTCACAATCCTGCCTCTGCATATGTCGCTCCAGGATTTTTCTTGGCCTGCCAGACCTGCTGAGTTGGTTTAACAGCAACTGTGCCTGTGGCCTTCCATTTCCTGATTCCATTCCTTACACTTGAAACTGACAGTTTAGACCTCTGAGATGGATTTTTGTAGCCTTCCCCTAAACCAGGAGACTGAACAATCTTTGTTTTCAGATCTTTGGAGAGTTGCTTTGAGGATCCCATGCTGTCTGTCACTCTTCAGAGGAGAGTCAAAGGGAAGGAAGCACAACTTGCAATTGACCACCTTAAATACCTTTTACCACTCATGATTGGACACTCCTGTCTATGAAGTTCAAGGCTTAACGAGCTCATCCAACCAAGTCATCATCATTGAGGTTGACAGGCATTCAAATCAGCACAATGACAAGGAGACCCAGATTTGTGCACAGCCAGTTTTTCACATTTGATTTAATTTCATACAACTAAATACTGCGTCACTAAAAATCTTTGTTCGGAAAACACCGCAGTACTCCGATGTTCCTAGGACATGAAAGACACATTGTACCACTGTTATCTTTATTGTTGAAAGGAGAGTCAGTTATTATGCAGGCTGAGAGGGGTTCCCAAACTTTTTCATATGACTGTAGATAAATAGGTACATAAGTAACTAAATACGTAAATAAATACATTTACACACACACACACTTTGGTCTGAACAAAGAAAAAAATTAAAAAGAAAGAAAACTTCTGACTTTACAGTCTCAGTCACAGTGAGGCACTATACAGGTGTATTGCTGTAGGTATTAAGGAGCCCCCAGTTGCGTTTCTTAACACACTTTGGCTGAATAATTAATTGTCTGAAAGTCCACATTGTTGGTGAGTCACAGAGATGATGTGTAGCATTGCTCATAATGGCACTCAGTTTTGTTTTAATTCTTTCCACTGCTACCTCCATGGGGTCCAGAGAGTGTCCCATAACTGAGGCTGCCCATTTTATTAGCTTATTGATTCAGTGGGCCTCTCTTCAAGTGATGTTACCAGCCCAGCACAGCACACTGGGCATCACAGAGTTATAGGAGATGTGAAGGATGTCACTTCCCACATTAAAGGAACACAGTCTGCTCTAATTCCTCTGTATTCTAAGACCAGTCCATCCTGTCACTGATGTGGACCCCCCAAGTACTTGTAGTAGTACACCACTTCCACATCCACTCCTTGAATGGTGACCGGACATGGAGACTTTTTTTGTTTGGTGAAATAAGCAATTCCTTGGTTTTGCTGATGTTAAGTTGCACACAATTCTCACAGTTCTCCCCGACTCCTCTCTTTTGGCTCATCCCCCTTTATCAATGCACCCCAAAAGTGCAGAATCATTTCTGCAAGTGACCTGACCTTCTGCTATATTTGTTGTCTGAGGTGGCCAGAGTGAACAGAAATGGAGACAGGTTTGTTCCTTGTGGTGCTGCGGTGTTGCTCACACAGTCCTTGAGTCTCACAGATGGTGGTCTGCCTAACAGATCATCCATCATCCAGGACACCACAGGGTCATCCACCTGCATATCTTCAAGGTTACCTCTTAAAAGGGATGGCTGGATGGTATTGAAAGCACTGGGGAAACCAAAAAACAGAATCCTCACAGTGCTGCCCTCTTTGTCTAGGTGAGAATAAGCCTTGTGCAGCAGACAGATAATTGCATCGTCCACTCCGGTCTTTGTCCATTAGGCAATTTGCAGTAGCTCCAGGTGGTCTACCACAAGAGGATTCATATAGTCCAGGACCAGCCTCTCAAATGTCTTCATGATGTGAGATGCAAATGCCACTAGTCTATAGCCATGAGGTTCTTTGGAACAGGAAGAATGTAGGATGTTTTCCACAGCAGCAACACTTTCTGGAGCCTTGGGGACACGCTGAACTGGTGACAGAGGACTCTACAAGGTTGGTCAGCACAGGCCTTAAGAACTTGAGGGTGGAGTCCATCTGGTCTCACAGCTTTTCCAGTGTGTAGTTTCCTCCGTTGTCTCTTCACTTGGTCATCAATTATGGAAAGTCCACACTGATGGTCAGAGGTGGACTCATCACTGGCCATTCCAGGTGATGTTTTAGGGATGACGTGGGAAGACTGGTCATTGGAAGAAGGTGGCGGTGAGCGGGAAAATCCATTCAACTACATAAACTACAGGACAAGTGCAAGACAGGAAAAGTATTATACTATACTACAGACGGATAAATAAACAAATTAGCTAATTGAATAGTAATAATTTTAAATAAATTTGTAATAAATAAATAATACAACTAATAGTTAAATACAACCACTGCATACAAATAAGCTACTAGGAGTAGATCTGAGGGCAGAGCAGCAGGCAACCAACAGCTAGGTAAGACTCATTTGGATGCTGCAGTACCTTTCTCCGGATGGAAGTGGGACAAAGAGAAATGGCGGGAGGAGTGGGACAAAGAGCAACGGTGAGAGGAGTGGGACTGGTCCTTCACAATGCTGTAGGCCAGGGGTGCCCACACTTTTTCGGCATGTGAGCTACGTTCAAAATGACCAGGTCAAAATCATCTGCCTACATTAAAAATGCTATATATACAGTGCATCCGGAAGGTATTCACAGCACATCACTTTTTCCACATTTTGTTATGTTACAGCCTTATTCCAAAATGGATTAAATTCATTTTTTTCCTCAGAATTCTACACACAACACCCCATAATAACAACGTGAAAAAAGTTTACTTGAGGTTTTTGCAAATTTATTAAAAATAAAAAAAGCAGAGAAAGCACATGTAGCCTTTGCCATGAAGCTCCAAATTGAGCTCAGGTGCATCCTGTTTCCCCTGATCATCCTTGAGATGTTTCTGCAGCTTCATTGGAGTCCATCTGTGGTAAATTCAGTTGATTGGACATGATTTGGAAAGGCACACACCTGTCTATAGAAGGTCCCACAGTTGACAGTTCATGTCAGAGCACAAACCAAGCATGAAGTCAAAGGAATTGTCTGTAGACCTCCGAGACAGGATTGTCTCGAGGCACAAATCTGGGGAAGGTTACAGAAACATTTCTGCTGCTTTGAAGGTCCCAATGAGCACAGTGGCCTCCATCATCCGTAAGTGGAAGAAGTTCAAAACCACCAGGACTCTTCCTAGAGCTGGCTGGCCATCTAAACTGAGCAATCGGGGGAGAAGGGCCTTAGTCAGGGAGGTGACCAAGAACCCGATGGTCACTCTGTCAGAGCTCCAGAGGTCCTCTGTGGAGAGAGGAGAACCTTCCAGAAGGACAACCATCTCTGCAGCAATCCACCAATCAGGCCTGTATGGTAGAGTGGCCAGATGGAAGCCACTCCTTAGTAAAAGGCACATGGCAGCCCACCTGGAGTTTGCCAAAAGGCACCTGAAGGACTCTCAGACCATGAGTAACAAAATTCTCTGGTCTGATGAGACAAAGATTGAACTCTTTGGTGTGAATGCCAGGCGTCACGTTTGGAGGAAACCAGGCACCGCTCATCACCAGGCCAATACCATCCCTACAGTGAAGCATGGTGGTGGCAGCGGCAGGAACTGGGAGACTAATCAGGATAAAGGGAAAGATGACTGCAGCAATGTACAGAGACATCCTGGATGAAAACCTGCTCCAGAGCGCTCTTGACCTCAGACTGGGACGACGGTTCATCTTTCAGCAGGACAACGACCCTAAGCACACAGCCAAGATATCAAAGGAGTGGCTTCAGGACAACTCTGTGAATGTCCTTTAGTGGCCCAGCCAGAGCCCAGACTTGAATCCGATTGAACATCTCTGGAGAGATCTTAAAATGGCTGTGCACCAACGCTTCCCATCTAACCTGATGGAGCTTGAGAGGTGCTGCAAAGAGGAATGGGCGAAACTGGCCAAGGATAGGTGTGCCAAGCTTGTGGCATCAGATTCAGAAAGACTTGAGGCTGGAATTGCTGCCAAAGGTGCATCGACAAAGTATTGAGCAAAGGCTGTGAATACTTATGGACATGTGATTTCTCAGTTTGTTTTTTTTTTATAAATTTGCAAAAACCTCAAGTAAACTTTTTTCACATTGTCATTATGGGGTGTTGTGTGTAGAATTCTGAGGAAAAAAATGAATTTAATCCATTTTGGAATAAGGCTGTAACATAACAAAATGTGGAAAAAGTGATGCACTGTGAATACTTTCTGGATGCACTGTATACACCGAGTATCAGAGGTGGGTAGTAACGAGTTACATTTACTTGAGTAACTTTTTTAAAAAATTGTACTTCTAAGAGTAGTTTTACTGCACCATACTTTTTACTTTTACTTGAGTACATTTGTGGAGAAGAAACGCTACTCTTACTCCGCTACATTGGGCATCACTTGACTCGTTACTTTTTTTCCTTTAGATAAAGTCTGACAGACAATTTTCAATCTGCTCTGTGTAGCGAATGTTGTCAAGTTGCACACACGCCTTCCATTGCGTCTCCAGCTCTGACGCGAGGTTTTTGAGGTTCCCCAAATCAAGGCACTGCAGCTTTGAGGACAGATGTTGCATTTTTCGTTTGAAAGCATTAACTGAGCTAATCATATTGACCATATTGGTTTTCTCTTTTCCTTGCAGCTGTAAATTAAGCTCATTCAACATGTTGGTCAGATTGGAAAAAAATGCCAAGTCTATCGGCCATTGATCGTTATTAAGTTGCTTGTATTCTGCATGTTTAATGACAAGGAGAAACTCCTTTTTCTCCGGCCAGGGGTCTTGAAATCTCTGCAGGAATTTCTCCCTAGCCATCTGCCTCAACGAAGTCGTCTTTTATCATCTCTCCATCTTGGAAGGACTTCTTATGCTTAATGATCGAGTGATTCACCCGGAACGATGCTTCGGTGTGTCTGCCTTTGCTTTTGAATTCAGCCGAGGGAAAAATGGCGGCTGTCTGATTAACTGCGGTTTTAGTTCTCTCTCCTTTCTCTTTCTCAGATCGCTTTTCGGAAGGACGTCAGTTTTTATGAACAGTTCGAAAGTGCCTTTCCACATTTTTCTTCTTTGGAATAGCAATGATAGATTGACAGATCAGACAAACACACTTCGATTGTGACGTTGTGAGAGAAAAAAATCGTCTTCCATTTCCACATCCAACCCATAAACAACAAATTTTTTTTTCAATCCCTTCTTTAGTCGATATAAATTGGAAGGCTAACTAGATCACTTAGATAGCTGGTGTTTTGCAGCAGCTCACGTGTTTGATCGTGCGTGCGGGATGACCAGTGTGTTAGAAGAAAAGAGATCTCAGACTGGCCGCCCTGTATGTCAATCAAGTGGCAAATGCCATAGGGATGATATATGATAGACTAACATTTAAAAAAACATTTTTGAATGCAACGCAATCTACCTGCACTACCTTTCCGATCTACCAGTCGATCGCGATCAACGCATTGGGCGCACCTGCCGTAGGCTGTGTGGATGCAGTGCTTTAAACAGTAAAGATGTCTTTAATGGAGGGCAGAGAGGACCCAATGATTTTTCCTTAGAGTTGTGAGAGTTTTTTGGTGTATTTAAGGTAATATTAATTATTCTTGTACTCTAATTGCTTTTATGGTTAGTTACCTATAATGTCTACAGCATTTTCTTTGTCCTGACCGATGGGCACAAGCCCTGGGTAGTGACTGAATAATCTAGATCTTGGGTATAGATAGATAAATACTTTTTTCATCCCAGCGGCAGAAGTGAGCTTAGCTTCCCTCGCAGGGAGTCTGGGCTCAGCTTTAGTAATCGGGATGAGGAGTGCAGACGTTCCATAGGAGCTCAAAGTAAAGCCACTGCTTCTCCTCATGGAAAAGAGCCAGTCGAGGTGGTTTGAACTAGGATGCCTCCTGGACCGCCCCTATGTGGAAGTGTTTCCAAATGGGAAGGGAGCTCTGGGCAGACCCAGAACATGCTGAATAAGATAGAGATATAATTATATCACTCGGTTGGCCTGGGAACACCTCAGTGTCCTCCCAGAGGAGCTGGAAAAATTGCAGTGAAAAAGGGATGTCTGGGCATCTTTGCTTAGACGGCTGCCTTGCAACCCTGGTAAGTGGCACAGAAGTGGATGGATGGATAAACGAGACGCTGTAAATGAACAGCAGTGCATCCATCTTCATCCCTGCTCTTCCTTGCGCATTTTTTCTTTAGAGTCTTTTGTTTTATCACAATGTCTGCCTCTTCTGCTTGACTCTACTACTGCACAGGTATACGAGGAAAATAAATGTTTAGTACTTTGAGAGCTGTCTATACTGTGCAGTTTTTCAACATTTGCATTTTTTCGCCAATTTTTTCCATATTCTTTGTTCTCCAGTTTCAATGTATCGTTTCTTTGAGAACCAAATATACAATACAATACAATACAATTTATTTTTGTATAGCCCAAAATCACACGAGAAGTGCCGCAATGGGCTTTAACAAGCCCTGCCACTTGACAGCCCCCCAGCCTTGACTCTCTAAGAAGACAAGAAAAAACTCCCAAAAAAACCCTTGTAGGGAAAAGAAACCTTGGGAAAGGCAGTTCAGACCCCTTTCCAGGTAGGTTGGGCGTAAAGGGGGTCAATACAATACAATACAATACACAGAACTGAACAAATCCACAATACAGTATAAAAATAAAAATTTTAGAAGTACACAGCAGAATTGAACAGTAGATGATATCACATAATATGATTTGGATTTGTTCAGAGTCCTGGAGACCTCATTCATCAAGCTGCCTCCCCTATTTGGCCATTCCACAACTTAGTCAGCGCTGAACCAGCCAATTCAATGACAGGACCCCTCTTTCTGATGATACCTGTGATCCTCCATCAGAGATGACTTTACCTTAGGCAGGCAAAATAACTTGGCAGGTGGGCCATGGCACCAAGCGCCACATTTGAGTACCGAGAAGAGAAACAGAATAGGTGAGGGCTGGTTTCCAATTATAATCATCCTATTACTTCTGTTTTAGTGTTAATGACTGACAACAGAGATTCAGTCTGCACAGTTAATCAGCAGCTCTAGTCAGGGTGTGCTCAACTGAAGTCGTGAGTCTTCAGCCAGGATTTAAAAGCTGAGACCGAAGGGGCATCTCTAATAGTAGCAGGCAGACCACTCCACAGTTTAGGGACCCTGTAACTAAAAGCTCGACCTGCCACTGTTATTTTATTAATCCTTGGAATCATAAGCAGACCGGCTTCTTGAGATCTTAATTTATGTTGTGGTTTGTAATTCATGATAAGCTCAGACAAGTAAGCTGAACCTCAGCCATTTAATGCTTTATATGTTAAAAGGAGGATTTTGAAATCTGCCCTAAACTTAACCGGGAGCGAGTGTAAGGATTTAAGAACTGGAGTTATGTGTTCATATTTTCTTGTTCTTGTAATAATTCTTGCAGCAGCATTTTAGACTAACTGGAGGCTGAATAAAGAACAATTTGATCATCCAGTGAACACCACATTGCAGTAGTCAATCCTACTAGAAATAAATGCAGGAATTAATTTCTCAGAATCCTGTTTATTTAGAAAGCGCCTTAATTTCCTAACATTTTTAAGATGGAAGAAACCTGATTTGGACAACTTTGTAATGTGCGCTTTAAATGACATGCTAGAATTAAAGATAACTCCAAGACTGTGGGCTGATTCAGCAAAATTAATGAGTTAAATGATGACAAAATATTGTTGTGATCAGCGTCACTCCCTCCAAAAATTAACATCTCTGTTTTATCGTTGTGTTTAAAGACAAGTAGTTCTCATCCATCCACTCCTTTAATTAACTAACACAACTAATTAAAGACAACATTAGAGAAACTTAATTTGATCTAAAAGAAAAGTATAACTAGGTGTGATCTGCATGCGAGTGAAAATTAACATCTAATGAGAGATCCCAGTGGACGCCTGTAAAGTGAGAATAGTGAAGGTCTGAGTACTGAGCCCTGCGGGACACCATATCTCACTTCCGTGTATAATGATGGAGTCCTGTCAGCACATTTCTGTACATAATGGAATCTATTTGATAAATAAGAACTAAACTAAGCGAGCACGGTGCCTGTAAGCCCAACATCATCTTTTAACCTGTGTAGTAAAATCGAATGGTCAATGGTGTCAAATGCTGCACTTAAGTCTAACAACATCATTACATTATATAATATAAAAATATCTCTCATGTACTCTTTGTATATAGCAATAAAAATGTTGCTTGGTCAATTCATTACCCTACGTGAACCTGAAGAATAGATGGAGACATTCTTAATTTAACAATCTGTATGTTTTTTTTAGGGCCTGTTTATCACGAAAGCTGTGAGTGCCCTGAAAGCCGCCCTTCAGAATGGCTGAGACACATGAAGTGCCCCAAGAGCATACCTCAAATCCTGCACGATTTACAGCTTTTCCAAACAGTCGATCCGGACATAATTGCCAAGGAAATACCCAGCAGGTTCGGGCAGAGGCAGAGTTTGTGTCACTATGTCATCAAAAATAATAAGGTATTGGATTACACAGGTGCTGTCCTCTTGTAAAACATTACTTTCTTTATTTAACTGCAGGCCTCGGTCTGTTTTCAAAATAAACGACGTTTGGCATTTTTAATAATCTATTTGGCTCAACGGTCAAATTTTGCCTTTCTAAATTTTGTAGTTTCATAATGAAGTTAACTTCATGTCTTTGTTTTTTTAAGTGTGGATATAATGTGAGAAATACTTACTGTAATCGTCATGTCTGTCTGTAGGTCCTCGTCTAATATATAAAGCAGAGTCGATGTGTGTGTGTGTGTGTTTGTTTGTTTGTCCACCATACAAATCTGCACCGGGCGTCCGATTTGCACCAAACTGGTCATGGGGCTCCTTTGTGACCAGGAGAAGGTCATGGGGTATGTTTGGTTGTAAAAATGTTCGTGATGAACCACAGGGCACCTTTTCACCGACACAACGTTCGGCACACGTCCCCGTACTTATCATCGACAAGATGGCAGCCACAGCACCATCTAGCAGCAGCTTCGGTCTCTGTGCGGCGCTCTTTACCCATGTTTCTTTAAATTGCCAACAATGGCGGAAGGGTCCAAGTATGAGAAGGCCGACTGCTTTGATCAGGTGAAGAGGAACTGCCATATGGATGTAAAACATGAATGACCTAATGCGCATGAACGGCTGACACACCCGCGTTTCTGCACGCCACACTCTCACACGCACTGATAGTGCTGTATTTCATTCGCCAACATCTGCTATATGCAAGCACGTTTGAACAGAGACTCGCCTTAAAAAGACAGCATCCTTCCTCCACCATTTTCCCCACATGCAGAACTGGTTGTATGTCACTTCTCTCTGTAGTTACCATCGCCAGCGTCCGTTAGATGGCATCACGGTTCAACACATGCGCTCCTTACAAACAGAGCACCCCTTCCCACCATTTTTCCCAGTACGGTTTCAATGCTACTCTTTCTCACTGGCTTTCCGTAGTTCCGGTGCTATTTGCTCGCTTTCCGACTGACAGTACAATTTCTGTGTTGCTCTTTCTGACTGACTGGTGCTATTTGTTCGCTTTCCGAAAACTCACTGCGGTGCTTATTCCGTATGTAATACCATGTAACACATTATAATTGTCCTGCTTTTCGCTAATATACCCATGCCACCGAAAAAATGATGTAGAACTGGAAGGTCCACTTCAGATGCCACAATAAAGTCTATTTCAAGGGCGTCTGAAATGCCACAGCAGACAGAATCCAGAGTGGAGGAACTTACAATAAAATGTCAATCAGTAAAATGTTTGTTCTGTTTCTTTCATTTGAGAAATTCACCAGTTATAGATTCCCAGGAAACGCCGGGTACTCCGCTAGTTAAACATAAATTAATGACATAAAGCAATTATGTAAGCATGTCAGACTAAAGCTGATGTCACATTACACAACTTTTTGTCGTGGGTTATGTCAGATGTGCTGACTTCATTCGCTGATCTCGTCACTGCATCACATCAAATTACCTGACTCAGAATCGCAGCCCACCGACTGAGCACCAATCGTCTAGCACAGTTGTGCTCGCCCCTTTTTACTGACATCCAATAGCGTGCTGCCTGATGGAGTCGGCGCTGTACAAAGGTTAACATTGCAGTGTCTGCCCTTTATTATTTTTTTCTCATTCTGTTATGGTATGTACAATACAAAACATCAGACAGACAATCTTCTCTTCTGCTTGTCAGGTCCACAGGCCCTGTGCTGCTGCCTGACAGAGCCGGCATTGTACCAAGGGTAATAGTTTCTGCCTGCTAAGCCCTTTTTTCATTTTTCTTCAATTCTGTTTTAGTACCATAAAAACACAAGACATCAAACGGACGAGCTTCTCCTCTATTTATGAGGTTAAAAACAGGCGTGTTCCTTATTCTCCGTCGCTACAGTCTGTGCATTGTACTTTCAGCTGAATGCTCATTAGTTCTTAACTCTCGCTCACAAAGATCCCACCCCTCCAATTAACACAAAAATCCAACCTGTTTAATTTTTATCCTAGCCAGTCCCAGACTAGTTGGGCTCCATCATTGGGTATTTCACATTAGTGCCAGGATATACTTGATGCTAGGTAATGTGTATGTTTGCAGATGCTCCTGCTACACACGCAGCATACCGGCTATACTTGCATGTGTCCTTTAGGTAAATCTGGAGGATTCCACCAGGTGGCAGTGTGAGATGCTGTTGTGAAGATGCAGAATAAAAAAAGCAGATGATGATACGGGAGACCATTAAATGTATCATGTCATTACAATGGGGAACATGAGATGCTTCTGATATGTCAGTAGTTCTCAAACTGTGGGGTGGGCCCCCCTAGGAAGGTGCGAAGTAACAAAAAGGGGGGCGCGAAGATGTGAAAAAAAGAAAACAAAAATATGAAAATGACATCTATTGAAACCAAAACAAATTAACTTAAACTACATTCTGATAGTAGAAAAATAAATATAGAATTAGATAAATGTCGATAAAACTTAAGTAGGTATAATAAAATATGCATCTATGATATATCATGAATTAGAACAAATTGGTATTAGTGGGATCCTTTCAAAAAAACGTTAGGGGGGCGCGATTAAAACTGTTATGAAAACTCGGGTCGCAAATACTTAAAGGTTGAGAAACGCTGGTTTATGTGACAAATGGATGAAGAGCAGCACCATGAATTCTTTAGTATGTCAGTATTTAAGTTCGGTGATTTGCTTCACTAAATCAAACACTGAAGCGCGCACATTAATCTTCTTGGAGCTGCAATGCGGCTTGCCATCTTGCAACATCTGAATCCCCACTTCTTTTCTTTAGTAATTTTCTGATAGTATTGATAATTTTATATCCATTGTTTTGGTAATTTTGTATGTAAACGTCTATGCGTGGAAGTGTGTGTGTCTGTCTGTCCAGCCCAGAAGTGCGAGGCTACGGCTTGAAGCTCAAAGAAATTGACTTTTTCGCCACCGTGAAACCACAAAGAAAAGAGAAACTTGCTTAGCCGCTAATACACAAGCGAGGCGAGTACTTCGGCAAAACGAAACCTCAGAGGGGAGAGGAACTCTCTTAGCCACTGATAGACAACAGAGGCGAGTATGTCAGCAAAACAAAACCTTTCGAGGGGCGAGAAACTCGCTTAGCCACTGATAGACAACAGAGGCGAGTACATCGACAAAATGAAACCTCAGAGGGGAGAGAAACTCACTTTGCCGCTAATACACAAGCGAGGCGAGTACGTCGGCAAAACGAAACCTCCGAGGGGAGAGACTCGCTTAGCCACTGATGGACAACAGAGGCGACTACGTCGGCAAAACAAAACCTCCAAGGGGAGAGAAACTTGCTTAGCCACTAATACACAAGTGAGGCGAGTACATCAGCAAAACGAAACCTCCAAGGAAAAAGAACCTTGCTTAGAATCCATGGTTTCTAGGAGCCTGGGCCTTTTACAGCACGGGCTCACGCAGCTAGTTATCCTATAATATCTTATTGGGTATACTTTTAAAAATGTTATGTTTAAAAAAAAATGAAACAACCGTTGGTTACGGCCACAACTAGCACACAACTACCACACATCAATCGATGCCATTTTCACATCATTTGAATTGCAGTCTGCTGTCTATGAAAGTTATTGGGCCACCACAAGTCTATTTAGGCTACGTTACTAATTACATTGACATTGTAAAGTGCTGTTAAAAAAGCACACATTTAATGCAGTCTACTAACACATGGAATTGCATTTTATTAATCCTATTGCTTTTGAAGATGACTCATTACTAAAATATAATGAACAAAATTGCAATAACTAAAAATGCTCCAATTTTCGTATCGGTTAACTTAGTAGTCAAACACCTGAATGTGTAGATTTTCTAACTTGTTAATTTCTGTTTTAATTCCACTTTGTTTAATAGACAGAATCTTGGTAGCGTTGTAGTTATTCAGGTTTAGGGAGAAAAGCTGGAAGACATGCCTGTCCTGTGTTTTGAAGACTTTTAAAGTAAGGGTCGTCAATGACGGTGGTCCTGGAGACCTGTAGTGGCAGCAGGTTTTTGTTCCATCCCAGTCGCTTTAATTAGAACACAGTCCTTGCCGATAATAAGATCATGACTTGTTCATGTTTACCTCTGCAGTGTCAGGTCATTTTTAAATTATAGATCTTTAGGAGTCATTTTCAGTTTTTCGCTTTCTCTTTAGTTTCCTTTCTGAGTATTTTATTAAACCAACTAGAGCCTGATGAATCCACACAGGCGTAAACAGAAACAAGCTACATGGAGAACTGCTGGCTCCTTTGTCATTTTCATCTTCTTGCCAACTAACGGTCCCCTGTGACTCCACCCGCGTAATAGTGACACAGGAGAAACTTTAAAAATAGTTCTCTTGTTTGCTAACTAAGCGGAGTTAAGGTTACATACCCAAGGCAAGCTCGTGAGTAAGGGAGGGCCTCGCCCCCCTCCCCTCGGCCTGCTGCGTCTCTCTCGGATTTGCTCAAATAAATCAGTACCGCAAGTGAACTCTGATACTTAGCGCGATGAGAGAGGTCACAAAATCAACTGGAATGTTCAAGCAAATTATAGAAAAAAACCCGATCTAAATCCGTTAAGTAGTTCTCTCGTTCGCTAACTAAGCGGACTTAAGTTTACGCCCCCAAGGCAGGCTCATGAGTGAGGAGGGCCCCGACCCCCTCCCCAAGGCCTGCTGTGTCTCTTTCGGATTTGCTCAAATAAATCAGTACCACAAGCGAACTCTGATACTTAGTGCGATGAGAAAATCACAAAATCAATGGAATGTTCAAGCAAATTATAGAAAAGAACCCGATCTAAATCCGTTAAGTAGTTCTCTCGTTCGCTAACTAAGTGGAGTTAAGGTTACGCCCCGATGAAGACGTGTGAGTGAGGAGGGCCTCACAGACCTCTGCCCTCCTCACAGCCCGATGAATCTCGGATGTGCGCTAATAAATCGGTACCGCAAGCGAACTCTGATACATAGCGTGATGAGAAAGTCACAAAATCAATGGAATGTTCAAGCAAATTATAGAAAAGAACCCAATCTAAATCTGTTAAGTAGTTCTCTCATGAAAAGCGGATGGACAGACGTTGGATTTTATATTTATATATAGATAAGGATCCATGAAAATAGTGAATGCAGATGTTTTAGCAAAAGAAGTTTAGTAGGAGACCTGACTGAAGTATTTAAAATGATGAAGGGAATTAGTCCAGTCGATCAAGACGGTGACTTTCAAATGAGTTCATCAAGAACACGGGGACACCGTTGGAAACTTGTTAAGGAGAAATTTCACACAAACATTAGGAGGTTTTTCTACACACAGAGAACCACAGACACGTGGAATAGGTCGCCACGTAAGGTTATAGAACGATAATATGTTGTATTATCATGAAGGCAAGCAGAAGGTCAATTCACCTGTGCAGTTTCACAGACTGCCGCTAAATCATCTCACATTACTTCAGTTGTAGCTCACAGCTGTGGATACAAATGTAATGATGACAAGAGGGTCTTCAATTCAAATGCTCGTTCACATATTCACGTATTCCATTTTCATTCACAAGATCGTTTTCCAGAGATGGTTTATTGTGTTCTTCAGAATGACTTCTGAACACTTTGTTCCATCTTCTTGACTGGAACCTCGTGAGTCACCTGTGTGAAAAAACCTCCACATGTGACATACCATTCGATTCGTCTTGATGTTTAGTTATGTAAGTTGGTGAATTTTTTGGGGTTCCCTCCGTGTTTTAGTTCTCTAGACCCAAAAAATTCTCATTTTTTTGGCATATCGCCTATGGAGGAGGAGAGAAAAGCTTTAGATTCATGAAGAATTTCGATCTCTGGTTTTTTGACGGATCAGTTTTTCGAAAACATCGATATCACGATGATGGGTGTCTGTTTGTGTGTGTGTGTGTCTGTGTGTCACATTTTCTTGAGGACAGTCTAAAGTTAAAATGGCTGAACAGAAAAATGCGAAACTCGAAACTTAACCCTGCTATGATTTGATAAGCCAAATCATACAAGAGAAAGAGGTACACTAGAGGAACCCTCAAATATCGGAATTTTGCAATTCATTCTGAATTCTTCTCGTCAATTGCAATTGTAATGACCTATTTTATGATCAGAAAGTTCAGCATCAGGGCGGTAAATAATTACTGAAATGTTATCGAACAGTTCGGGTAACTTGGTTCTTAGGGTGCAAAGCCTACTGACACTCACGTCCGAATCTTTGGAATATATTTTGTGCAGGAAGTTATGCCGTTATGATAAAGAGTAAAGTAATGGGTGTCTCCAACAAAAATGATCAGAAGGACTTAAAGGTGTGCAGGCCACATAAGTCAACCCCAGGGGTTCACCCCCTAATGGGACACAAGGGGTCAAAGTAAAACTTCAACAAAATGGGGACTGGTAACATACGGACGTGAAGTGTTGTTTTATGCTGTTTTGGGGTTGCTGATCGTGAATATAATATTTTTGATATTGGATTCTTTAGTGGTGGTCCCATCCCTCCAAGTGCCACTCACAAAGGGTCAAAAGTGTCAAATTTCAAGCAGAAATATGTGTGCGTTATCATTTTAACCCTTAATTCGCCACATACTTGGGGGTTAATGCACCTCTGGATGCCAAATACTTTTTTGCTGCACTTTATAAGTAAACGTTACAATTCACAAAGAAAATGCGAAATTTTAATGGGACACATCTTTTTTTTTTTAATGCAGAGAGCATCACAATTACTGCAACACTGATCATTTTACAGGGCGGTGCGGTGGGTATCGCTGCTGCCTCGCAGTTAGGAGACCTAGGTTTACTTCTCGGGTCATTCCTGCATGGAGTTTGCTTGTTCTCCCCATATCTGCACCTGGGTGCTCCAGTTTCTTTCCACACTCCAAAGACATGCAGTTTAGGTGCATTGGCGATCCAAAATTGTCCCTAGTGTGTGCTTGGTGTATGTGTGTGTGTGTGTGTGTGCCCTGCGGTGGGCTGGCGCCCTGCCCAGGGTTTGTTTCCTGCCTTGCGCCCTGTGTTAGCTGGGATTGGCTCCAGCAGACCCCCGTGACCCTGTAGTTAGGATATAGCGGGTTGGATAATGAATGGATGGATGATCATTTTACAGACTGCCAATGAACTGTAAAAACTTAAAAAAAAAAAAAAAAAAAAAAAAACATACTGCAGCAATCAATTATATGTAGAAGGTGCAACTGGTTCCATTGATGAAATTCAGTAAATCACCGAGCCAGCTGCGCTTGAACTGGCTGCACGCAAGCACACAGAGGCCAATGCTGACGCTGGCAGGCTAGTCTAGTGCACGAGCTGAATCCCAGGGACAGTGAGGTTGCAGTGCTGCCGGGGCCAGCATTGGTCACGAGCTGGCTGCTCAATGAATATACTGCATTGACTGATCAGCTCTGTGTGCTGGCAAATAGCTTTGTGGAGCGACTATAGCCAGTTACAGCATTCAGTGAATGTACGTTGCCGAATATACTCGGCTGCTATGTGCTGGCAAATGGCACTGGGAAACGACTTTAGCCGTTTGCGGAGTTCAATGAATGTACATCACCGAAGGTATGTCACCACATATACTCGGCTTCGGCGTGCTTCCAAATTGCACTGGAAACTGACTTTAGCCGGTTGCGGTGTTCAACGAATGTACTTTGCCGACTATACTTGGCTTCAGCGTGCTGGCATATTGCACTGGGAACTGACTATAGCCAGTTCCGGTAGTTTAAGGGTTAAAATATTTCACGGTCAAGTCAAAATTATGAAAAAGATCCTTTTATTAGGAGTCTAATCCTCTATGGACCTCCATGAGAAGGTGAAAAATGACACATTCTATTACAATTGAGAATATTTAGATTTTTAAGTTTTATATTAAAGCACATACAGTGGTACCTCGGTATATGTCCAAACGGGACGTATACCAAACAAATTTTTCCCTTAAGAAATAAAGGGAAAATGATTAATCCGTTCCCATGAAAAAAAATCCTATTGTTATTGGCATATTATACATTTATGGGGTTGTGTAAAATAATATAAACACTGCTTAATACTAAAATACATAAATACAAAAGCAATTAGATGAAATAAATGAAAATTTTACCTCACTTTACTTTTTAATAACGTCTTTGTTTTTTCACAATCGTAGATACCGTCGTTCTCGGCATACGGTATGCAGCAGCCAAGTCCCGGATACGCATGCCACCGTCATACTTTTCAGCAATCAATTCAAATTTATGCGAAACACCACAAAATCACGTGAAAATTCACAGAGAGTTATAGCGCAGGTTGTTCACTGAATGCTAGTAACTGGCATACTGACACTCATGGGCAGTCGTGGCTTTGTCTCAAGAGAGAGAGGTAAACAAGGGTAGCGCGTGCTGTCCTAGCATGCGAGTCGTATTCCAAACAGGACGTATACCAAGTTGGACTTATTCCAAAGCGGACGTATACCGAGGTACCACCGTATTTTAAACATTTCAAATATTTGACACAAATTCTCTTGGTTATTTATGTGCTTCTACCTCTTGAAGTAAATTATTATATGTCTTATGAACACCCCGAATTAGGAAGGCTTACGTTAATTCTGACTTTTTTTAAATATTGTAGTAAAAATGCACGTGTTTGGGATGTTGTGAGCAAACAACTGGATAACTTGACAGTTGGATTATGCAATTTAAGTAGCATGAGCTTTTTCGTTTTGTGGACATTTTTGATAATGTTTGCTACTGTCCAGTTTTGCTCATCATAGATGCTTGTTATATCAGAAACTTTGCGATCTCCATTCTGCACGTTGTAAAAACATGAGATTAAAAATTTGTCTCTGCCATCATTACAAATTAATGGGGTAAGTAACATATAAAAAAAAATCATATTCCTTTAAATTGGTCACATGAGAAAAAGTGTGTGTGTGTGGCACTCCCTACAAGTTGGTTTCTGCCTTGTAACTGATGCAGCCAGCCAGTGCCACTCAAAGCCCATTTGTAGTTGTACCCAAGTTGGTGGGGGTGTGTGGTGCCTGTTGGGTTCTATAGCAGGTGGTCAGTAATTTTAGACTTTGATGCCCATTGTCCTTGTCATTTGCATAAATGGAGCCTCTCTGTATACATATTGCAGAATTTACAGAGTGTGCCACCCTTTCGCTTTCAAGAATAGTGCCCCTCAGGTGTAAGGGCGCAATTAGTATCGCTAGACTTCGATGACCCTTGGTGTCCAGAGCCTGTGCCACTTAACTTTCATGATGGATTGATTGGCACAGGCTGTAATCACCATTCTAAATTTTTGTCGCCCAGACCTAAATCTGCCATTGCAGCCACTTCAGGCTCCTTCTGCCATGTCTGTTTACTGGATTAAGTGGATTTGGATGGATATAAAATTGAATGTTTCAGATCTTAGACAGATCTTTTTCTCTTTTCCTTATACTAAGTGGTTTTTTTCTTTCTGAATTTGCAGGTCTACCTTAAAACCTATGGAGAGCACGTTGGCTTTCATATATTCATGGACGCCATCCTATTGTCTCTCACTCGCAAAGTAAGTATGTCCCAGGCTCACGCCGACACATTTTAGGATACAGAAGTATAAATGCCAAAGCCAGACTGGAATTCCTTTCTCTGCTTTCTGTGATTTGTGTCCATGGCTGGCAGGTCAGGAGAGACGAGTTTACTGAAGTTGTTTCTCTGCATCTCTCTTGCTTTTCCAGCAATGGATTTCTCTACAGGACTTAATATGATGTATATCACACAATATACAGTAAATGTAAACCATTTAATAGATTCCTTCAGGCTAGGGTTCATTTAACAAGAGAGAAGAACAATGTTTGGTCAAGATCGTTTGAGAAGATCACTGTCCAACAAAGTCTTTGGAAGTTTCTGATGTTGTTTTCAGTACAATGTGGATTTGTAGTCAGGCTGTCCGTGTCAGTCTGAGAGATGCAAACAATCCTCATACCTGGTGTGGCGACTGGCCTGGACACAGACAGGCGGACACGTTCAACTCACCCAACACACGTTTATTATTCATATTTACAAAGTCCAGTACACCACAAACCCCACAAGTCCCCAAAGTCCTGGCCACAACACCAATGCCTTGCTTCAAACCGCCTCCTTCTCTCTTCTCCAGCTCTCGTCCACTCCTCACCCGACTCCAGCCTTGAATGAAGGGAGGCGGCCCCTTTTATAATCGCCCGGATGTGCTCCAGGTGTTTCCCGGCAATCTTCCACCGACACGCCCCAGTGTGGCGGAAGTGCCGGCTCCATCCCCGGAAGCACCCGCTCTTCTTCCCCCCAGCACTTCTGGGTGTGGCGGAAGTGCTGAGGTCCAGGGCTCCAAAGGCATTGGGACGCCCCCTGGCAGTGACCACGGGCCCCTGCAGGGTGGAGCTTCAAAGCTCTGTACCCGTGGCTCCCAAAGGTACCAGGGTGGTCACCCCCACATGGTCTGGGGAAGGCACAAGCCCTCCTCCGGTCCTCCTGGGCGTCTCGGCCGGGTCGCCACCCCAGCCATCCCTGACACTGGCCATAAAATTCTTGTCTCTATTCAAACCATGTTGTAAAGTGTTAAATTTTAGCCTGAGTTTAACTTCCCATTCTTTCTTCTTGTTGTGTTTTGAAGTTACCCATAAGCCCTGTGACTTTAAAGTCCCTCTCACAGTGTCCATGGCTGTTGAAGTGGGCCGCTACAGGAACATCTGTGTTGCCACGTTTAATGTGGCACCTGTGTGAATTCATTCTCTGGCGGAGTGTTTGTCCAGTTTCTCCCACATAGAGTGCAGTGTCAGGACATTTCACACACATGATTAGGTAGACCACATTAGATGATCTGCAGGAAAATGATCCCTTTATACGACGTTCTAGCCGGCAGCATTTGGTCCTTGTTTAGCATTGGCTGAAGTTCTTTTATAATTTTTCGAAGTGCTTCAAGATGTGGGTTGTAGGTGACAACAAGGGGGATGCGTTTCTTGTTGTCTTTGGATTAATATTCCAGAAGGTGGTCTCTGGGTGTGGCATTAGCTCTTCTTATTTGAGTGTCTGTTGTTTTGTGGGTATAACTTTGTCTGATGAAATCTTGTCTGAGCTCCTGCAGTTGTTTATCCCAGTCTGTCAGGTCTGAGCACATACGATTGTATCGTATTGCTTGGCTGAAAATAATGGAGCGCCTTGTATGCTTGGGGTGGAAGCTGTCACTTCTTAGGTAGGTCCGTCTGTCTGTTGGTTTGTGAAAAACAGAAGTTACAAGGGTGTTGTCTTTCAGTTGAACGGTGAGAGAAAAGAATGGAAAGTTAAACTCATGCTAAAATTTAATACATTACAACATGGTTTGAATAGAGACAAGAGTTTTATAGCCAGGTATGAGGATTGCTTGCATCTCTCAGACTGACACAGACAACCAGACTACAAATCCACATTGTATGGAAAAACACATCAGAAACTTCAAAAGACTTCGTTGGACAGTGTGGTCCATGGCCGGCTTTGTATTCCGGCCAATACCCCCAGGCCGCCAGAGGGAGCCCTCACAGCGGCATGGAAGGTCTCCGAATTCCAGCGGAACCTCATGGACGTTGTAGTTTTTATGGACAGCCCTGCTGGATACCATGGGGGCCACCAGGAGCCGCTGTAGGGAGGCTTGGGGAGTGTTATTTGCCCTATGCCCCAGGAGTACTTCCAAGTCACATGAGCGTAAGGGATGATGTACTTCCGGGGTGAAAAAAAAAAGGACTTTTATCTGACCCGGAAGTGATAAGGAATTATGGACTGAAGGATGAGAAACACTTTCGGGTCAGGAACTATAAAAGGACCATGGGAACTCCCAGACAAGGAGCTGAGCTGGGTGGTAGGAGGGCAACGCGTCTGGGAGTTGGAGGATTGATTTATTATTGGAGTATTGTGTTATTTATGAGTAGTGTAGAGTGGAGGGTGCTTAGCGCACATTATTATAATAAAAATAATTATTGTAGCACTTTTACCTGGTGTTTGGCGTGGTACCTGAGGGTTCAAGGGAGCGATAGTGCCCCCTACTGCTACAACAGTCATCTTATCCAAACATCTTGACCATACATTGTTCTTCTCTCTTGTTAAATGAATCCCAGCCTGAAGAGGTCTATTAATGTTTTACATTTAAGATGTCTCACTTAAAGATTTACCAATGTTATTACTTGTCCTAGTGTGCGTACATAAACACCAGGAACTCCAGTTTCTGTATCACGTCTCACCTGAACAAGGGGCCTGAGTTGCCTTTGAAAGCTTGCATATTGTAATCTTTTTAGTTAGCCAATAAAAGGGGTCATTTTGCTTGGCTTTTCTCTACATTCGTAATGGCTAACACGGTACAACACCCTAGTACTACAGGTGCCGGTCATAAATTTAGAATATCATGACAAAGTTGATTTATTTCAGTAATTCCATTCAAAAAGTGAAACTTGTATATTAGATTCATTCATTACACACAGACTGATGTATTTCAAATTCTTTTAATTTTGATGATTATAACTGACAACTAATCAAAGTCCCAAATTCAGTATTTTAGAAAATTAGAATATTGTGAAAAGGTTCAATATTGAAGACACCTGGTGCCACACTCTAATCAGCTAATTAACTCAAAACACCTGCAGAAGCCTTTAAATGGTCTCTCAGTCTCGTTCTGTAGGCTACACAATCATGGGGAAGACTGCGGACTTGACAGTTGTCCAAAAGACGACCATTGACACCTGGCACAAGGAGGGCAAGACACAAAAGGTCATTGCTAAAGAGGCTGGCTGTTCACAGAGCTCTGCGTCCAAGCACATTAATAGAGAGGCGAAGGGAAGGACAAGATGTGGTAGAAAAAAGTGTACAAGCAATAGGGATAACCGCTTGTACCCTGGAGAGGATTGTGAAACAAAACTGTGGGGGAGATTCACAAAGAGTGGACTGCAGCTGGAGTCAGTGCTTCAAGAACCACCACACACAGACGTATGAAGACACGGGTTTCAGCTGTCACATTCCTTGTGTCAAGCCACTCTTGAACAAGAGACAGCGTCAGAAGCGTCTCGCCTGGGCTAAAGACAGAAAGGACTGGACTGCTGCTGAGTGGTCCAAAGTTATGTTCTCTGATGAAAGTCAATTTTGCATTTCCTTTGGAAATCAAGGTCCCAGAGTCTGGAGGAAGAGAGGAGAGGCACAGAATCCACGTTGCTTGAGGTCCAGTGTAAAGTTTCCATAGTCAGCGATGCCATGTCATCTGCTGGTGTTGGTCCATTGTGTTTTCTGAGGTCCAAGGTCAACGCAGCCGTCTACCAGGAAGTTTTAGAGCACTTCATGCTTCCTGCTGCTGACGAACTTTATGGAGATGCAGATTTCATTTCCAACAGGACCTGGCACCTGCACACAGTGCCAAAGCTACCAGTACCTGGTTTAAGGACCATGGTATCCCTGTTCTTGATTGGCCAGCAAACTCGCCTGACCTTAACCCCATAGAAAATCTATGGGGTATCATGAAGAGGAAGATGCAATACGCCAGACCCAACAATTCAGAAGAGCTGAAGGCCACTATCAGAGCAACATGGGCTCACATAACACCTGAGCAGTGCCACAGGCTGATCGACTCCATGCCACGCCGCATTGCTGCAGTAATGCAGGCCAAAGGAGCCCCAACTAAATATTGAGTGCTGTACATGCTCATACTTTTCACGTTCATACCTTTTAGTTGGCAAACATTTCTAAAAATCCTTTTTTTGCATTGGTCTTAATTGATATTCTAATTTTCTGAAATATTGAATTTGGGACTTTCATTAGTTGTCAGTTATAATCATCAAAATGAAAAGAAATAAACATTTGAAATACATCCGTCTGTGTGTAATGAATGAATCTAAAATACAAGTTTCACTTTTTGAATGGAATTACTGAAATAAATCAACTTTGTCATGATATTCTAATTTTATGACCGGCACCTGTACATACAGTTGTGCTTGAAAGTTCAAAAGTGAGAACTAAGTGACTCGGGGAACAAAACATCAAAATTTGGGGTCCATGGCCAGGAAACTCCCCAGACCTTTAATCCCATTGAGAACTTGTGGTCAAGAGGCGGGTGGACAAGCAAAAACCCACAAATTCTGACAAACTTGGAATTCTATGAAGTTGCAACAAAAGCATACGATCAAAGTGGAGCAGATGATGTTATTTATCTGGACTTTCAGAAAACATTTGATAAGGTGCCACATGAGAGGTTGGGTATCAAGTTAAAAGAAGTGGGAGTTCAGGGTGATGTTTTTAGATGGGTGCAGAATTGGCTCAGACACAGGAAGCAGAGGGTGATGGTGCAAGGAACCTCATCAGTACTGGCCGATGTTAAGAGTGGTGTTCCACAGGGGTCAGTGCTGGGGCCGCTGCTATTTTTAATATATAGAAATGATCTAGATGATACCAAGATAGGTGGATTAGCAGATAATTTGGAATCCGTTATATCATTACAGAAGGACTTGGATAGCATACAGGCTTGGGCAGATTTGTGGCAGATGAAATTTAATGTCAGTAAATGTAAAGTATTACACATAGGAAGTAAAAATATTGGGTTTGAATACACAATGGGCGGTCGGAAAATCGAGAGCACACCTTATGAGTAGGATTTAGGAGTCATAGTGGACTCTAAGCTATCAACTTCCCGACAGTGTTCAGAAGCCATTAAGAAGGCTAACAGAATGTTAGGATATATAGCACGATGTGTGGAGTACAAGTCACAGGAGGTTCTGCTCAACCTTTATAATGCACTGGTTAGGCCTCATCTTGAGTACTGTGTGCAGTTTTGGTCTCCAGGCTACAAAAAGGACATAGCAGCACTAGAAAAGGTCCAGAGAAGAGCGACTAGGCTGATTCCAGGACTACAGGGGTTGAATTATGAGGAAAGATTAAAAGAGCTGAGCCTTTACAGTTTAAGCAAAGAAGATTAAGAGGTGACCTGATTGAAGTGTTTAAAATTATGAAGGGAATTAGTACAGTGGATCGAGACTTGTATTTTAAAATGAGTTCATCAAGAACACGGGGACACAGTTGGAAACTTGTTAAGGGTAAATTTCGCACAAACATTAGGAAGTTTTTCTTTACACAAAGAACGATAGACACTTGGAATAAGCTACCAAGTAGTGTGGTAGACAGTAAGACGTTAGGGACTTTCAAAACTCGACTTGATGTTTTCTTGGAGGAAACAAGTGGATAGGACTGGCGAGCTTTGTTGGGCTGAATGGCCTGTTCTCGTCTAGAATGTTCTAATTGTCAAATGAAATATAAACTCCAAGCATTGATTCTGCAAAAATGGGCTGCCGTCCGTCAGGATTGGGCCCAGAAGTTGATTGCCAGACAGCCTGCCAAGGTGAATTGCAGAGGTCTTGGAAAAGAAAGAAGGGCCAACACTGCAAATATGGACTCTTCGCATAAACTTCATGTCATTGTCAATAAAAACTTCTGAAATGCTTGTAATTCTACTTCAGTATATCTGACAGAAACATCTGACACAAAGATCTAAAAACACTGAAGCGTCACACTTTGTGAAAACCAACATTTGGGTCATTCTCTAAACTTCTGTCCATGACTGCATGTTTAACGATACACTTCCACTCCACTCATCCTCATAAGGGGTTCAGTGGCAATGCACAGAGCTCGGTTAACAAGGCCACCATATTCTCCACAGCTTCTTCTAACAACACGACCACACGGTATCAGCTACAGTCTCTGCATGTCTCATTGATATTGCAATCTGGATGAAGGAACACCGTCTCCAGCTCAACATGGCAAAGACGGACCTTCTTGTTATCCCGGCTCGTCCGTCTACTCAACACCCCGTCTCTGTTCAGCTTGGCTCTCTATTGCTAAAACATGGCAAGTCGGTGTGGTGATCGATAACTCGCTGTCCTTCAGGGATCCTCTTATTAGGGTCTTTCAGTCTTGCAGATTCACTTGATGCAATATTTGTAAGATAAGAACGTATCTGACAGAATATGCAACGCTCGTGTCATGTCTGGACTAAATACATCGATAGATAGGACTTTATCTATTCTATTTACATTCATTTATTTGGCTGACACCTTTTGTCCAAGATGACTTACAACATTTATGATACGATTGGGTTCATTTCTTTTGGTTTTCCAATTGGAGTGCAGGCAGATCACATGACTTGCTCAGGATCACACACAGTGTCAGTAGATTTGGGATTTGAACCGACAACCTCAGGGTTTGAAGTCCAAATCCTCAACCGCTATGCTAAAGGCTGAGGTGCACATGTGGTCTCTGGATTTTAAATAACTGAGTTTTAATGTTACCTTCTAATATTTATTTTTTTTTTTATTGGTAACTCTAAATTTCTTGCTACTTTTGGTATAAATTGTAATCATTACGAATAATATGGCTTTGCCATTTTCAGTTGTTGACTCTAGATGGCAGTATTTGCTCGTGAAAAGCCAAATGACACAACTGTGAAGGAAATGAGAATGGCAGCTCGTCCTCAAGTGCAATCACCTAATGACTCAGTTATTGTATTGTGCCGAGTAGTTACACCACCAAGAATGTTTTCTTTCAGGTTGCCGTAATATTAATAAAAAGATGATTTTGGAGAAAGGTTAACGATTCAGTTCATTATATTGTTTATACAGAGTGTGAAGGACAGCCGAGTCCCATGCCCGGCAGGGACGCCCCTGCTGCTTATGTTCTGGGGGAGCCACCATGGGCAGTCCAGTACCTCCCCCGGGACGCTTGGTGGCAGCCTCCCTGGCCAACGGTGATTCCCCAACCACCCGCAAGGCTCCATGGGAGATGGAGTCCTCCACAGCCTGGTTGGGGGCTCAGATGGCCGCTAGGGGGAGCTGCATGGATTCAACAGCCTGGCTGGATAAATCTTCAGAGGTGCAGGTGGTTAAGCACCTGGAACACTTCCGGGTGGGTTATAAAAAGGGCCAGCCACCACCACGCGAGGAGCCAGAGTCGGGAGGAGGAGGAGGACTAAGCTTGAGGAGGAGTGGTGGTCAAGGAGAAAGGATTGTTGGTTGTGTTTGTTGTGCCTTGGGACTGTGTTTGGGCTGTGTGGCACGGGGAAGACTTGTCCCACAGCTGAAGAAAAATAAAGTCTTTGTGCTTTTTATACGTGCCTCCGTGACTATCCGTGTCGGGTTGGGCGCCTATATAGCTCCTTGGTTACAAGAGCAATTCCACTTATAACCCCTGGCATACTCATTACATGCATTATTATGGTGTAACATTCAGGGTCTTGTGGGGCCACCATGGAAGCACTAAGTGCAAGGCAGGAACCGATATTAGACTGGCCACCAGTCCACCAAAGTGCCCACTTGCAATAATTTAGAATATTCACTTAACCTAACCCACACATTTTTGGAATGTGGGAGGAAAACCAGAGTACCTGGAGTAGGGACAATGGAGACACAGGATAAAGATGCAGACTCCACACAGATGTTTGTCGAGACAGGATTCAAACCCAGGGTTTAACTATTGTGCCACCATGCCACTCTATTGCTCTAATTACATTAAACACCAAATAACATTGACAAATATGTATACTTTGCGTACTAGGACACAGACCAAGATTACATGATAGATGTCTGACACTATTAACTGAATTTAGCAAAATGTATACAGAAAAAAATGTCTACTATTTAATAAAACACCGAGGTCTGTGTGTCCAGTCCCTCTAAGCAATCTGATTGGTCAGTTTGGCTTTGGTGATGCAATGAAAGAGGAAGTGCAAGTGTGAGACGCATGTGGGGAAACAACATGGGAGGCATGTGCAGAGTTGCCCTCAAAGATGGCAAGTATGAAAGTGGACAGGGGGCGCCAAAGTCACCTCGAAAATGATAACAGAGACTGAGAAGGAGTCTTTATGGGAACAGCCTTGAGAGAGGGAGCGAGAGTGAAACAAATAAATACCGAGGAAAGTAGCTGAAAGTGCACGTAGTTCAAGAGAGAAAACGCGTTACTAAAAATGTTTGGGGTACATCTGCTGTTATGACAAATGCACTGCACATGTCTCTGTTATTTGCAGTTGGGTGTGGAATTCGTAAAGCAGTGTTAATGCTTGTGGTGCGCCATCTAATGGAATGACAAG
>JANRMT010062834.1:62743496-62767605 GCA_026402145.1 Polypterus bichir lapradei | reverse complement strand
CACCTTGGGCTATTATTGTGAAAATGGGCGTAGGTTTTTTGGGATCCTCAAGTAGACAGTGAAAATAGATGGTTAAAAGAATTAAAAGTTTGGAAAAAATGAACTGCTGCATTGCTTTGCATTTTTAATTTTTTGGTAAATCTGTGCTAACCCCATTTTTAGTGATTAAATTAACGTGTGGCACAGCTTTGGAAGTCTCAGGTGTGGGCCGACAGGCCAGGTGGTTAAGGCTTTGGACTTTAAACCCTGAGGTTGTTGCTTCAAATCCCACTACTGACACCATGTCATCATCGGCAAGTTGCTTCACCTCCCTGGGCTTCAATTGGGAAAAAAAAGATATAGAAATAAAGATAAAGAATAAAGATTGGATAAAGACTGCAGCCAAATAGTAATAAGAAGAAGTAGTTGGCAGCTCATTCTTCACCACTGACTCACTGTGTAACCCTGTGATTGTAATTTAACCTGATAATTAGCCAATCCCAGTCTATTCATTCATTTCATCATCGTTAATTTAAGGTTTTAATTTATAAACCTTTGTGATACTAGGTCTTGCCAAAGAGATACAGAACAGCCACTCTAATTGTTTTCCTGGTATTCTGCTGTGTTATCGTTTAAAGTATTTCATTTTGTGTTGGCTGTAGGCATTCCTGCCTTTTAGTCAAATGCTTTCCATGAAAACGTAAGTTAAAAATTAAACATTACATACCATATATGTGCAAAGTTTATCATTCTTCAGTTACGGACGTGAAGAGTTGTGAAAAAGTGTTGTGTACGCCCCGAGTAGTGATGAAATAAAAGCAATTGTCTCCAGTGTCCCTTCATGCCTTTGAGATGTCATCAAGTAAAGCAAAGTAAGTGTGACCAGAGATCAAGTGTCGCTTATTCTACAAAGATCTTCTAAAATGGCCACATTTTGTTAGTACTGCTAGAAAAGATCCTAAATCATTGGATTTGGGTGATTTTTTTCAAACTCTCTATTTTCTTGAATCCGTATCACACACGTCTCCAATCATGCAATCACTAATACAGCCGATTTAAATCAAGAAAAGGTGTCACTATGTTGTTTGGTGTCATTGTGTGTCCCACACTAAACAATGACCAGAGAAATCAAAGGAGAGAGGTGTCTGAGGAGACCAGCAGATGAAAGGCAAAGGCTAGAAGACCACCTCCAAGCAGCTTGATGTTCCTGAGACAACAGTCACAAATATTATGAAGAAGATGAAGGCCCATGGGGCTGTAGCCAAAGACAACATCCAACAAGACACAAATGTAACTGTAAGGTCAGGAGTCATCAGTATCTGATCACACCATCTGAGCTCAGTAGTAGAAGACGCAGGAGGACTCCATTGTTGAGAGATAAACAAAAGTATTTGTTCAAACACATATTAACAAGCCACAGTGCTTCTGAGAGAAGATGGGGGGAGAAAATGGAGCTTTTTGGCAGGTCACATCAGTTCCATGTCCATAGATGAAAAAATGGAAAAGACCCCCTTTGAAGCTGACACAGTGAACAGTGAAATCTCAAGACTATGAAGACCTTTTGGAGTGAAACGTCCTACCCAGTGTCAGGGCGCTCTGTCTCAGTCGCAGGTCATGGACCCTCCAACAGGCTGATGAGCCAAAACAAACAGCAAAGAACAAAACACTGGACTCTTCTGAAGGGGTCTTCTATATGAGCCCTGATTTGAAACCCATCAAACATCTATGGAAAAAACTGAACCGTGCAGTCTGGAGAAGACCCTCTTTACACCTGACACAGCTGGTGCAGTTTGCTTAGGATGAGTAGGCCAGACGACCTGTGGGCGGGTGCAGAAGTCACATGGGGGGCTCCAGGAATTGCTTTTGTGCAGAGATTGAAAACTCTAAAGGTCGGGCGACCAAATATTAGCTGAAAGGTCCCATCATTTTTGTCTATTTGTGTTCTTATTTGAAATGTTCTGATGAATGAAGAGAATGAGAGAGGGACGAGGTTGGATGATGTGGAGATAGTGAATCAGGAAATGCAATGGATTAGCAAGGAGGAAGTAAGGACCGCGATGAAAAGGATGAGGAATGGAAAGGCCGTTGGTCCAGATGACATACCTGTGGAAGCATGGAGGTATTTAGGAGAGATGGCAGTGGAGTTTTTAACCAGATTGTTTAATGGAATCTTGGAAAGTCAGAGGATGCCTAAGGAGTGGAGAAGAAGTGTACTGGTGCAGATATTTAAGAATAAGGGGGATGTGGAGGACTATAGTAACTACAAGGGGATAAAATTGATGAACCACAGCATGAAGTTATGGGAAAGAGTAGTGGAAGCTCAGTTAAGAAGTGAGGTGATGATTAGTGAGCAGCAGGATGGTTTCATGCCAAGAGCACCACAGATGTGATGGTTGCTCTGAGGGTGTTGATGGAGAAGTAGAGAGAAGGCCAGAAGGAGTTGCATTGCGTCATTGTGGACCTGGAGAAAGCATATGACAGGGGGCCTCGAGAGGAGCTGTGGTATTTTATGAGGAAGTCGGGAGTGGCAGAGAAGTACGTGAGAGTTGTACAGGATATGTACGAGGGAAGTGTGACCGTGGTGAGGTCTGCGGTAGGAGTGACAGAGGTGGGATTACATCAGGGATCGGCTCTGAGTCCTTTCTTATTGGCAATGGTGATGGACAGGCTGACAGACGAGATTAGACAGGAGTCCCCATGGACTGTGGTGTTTGCTGATGACATTGTGATCTGTAGCGATAGTAGGGAGCAGGTTGAGGAGACCCTAGAGAGGTGGAGATATGATATGAGAGGAGAGGAGTGAAGCTCAGTAGGACCACCAAGACAGAATACATGTGTGTGAATGAGAGGGAGGTCAGCGGAATGATGAGGATGCAGGGAGTCGAGTTGGTGAAGGTGGATGAGCTTAAATACTTGGGATCAACAATACTGAGTAATGGGGACTGTGGAAAAGAAGTGAAGAAGAGAGTGCAGGCAGGGTGGAGTGGGTGGAGAATAGTGTCAGGAGTGATTTGTGACAGACGAGTATCAGCAAGAGTGGCAGGGAAGGTCTACAGCACGGTAGTGAGACCAGCTGTGTTATATGGGCTGGAGACGGTGGCACAGGAGACAGAGCTGGAGGTGGCAGAGTTAAAGATGGATGTGACGAGGATGGACAGGATTAGAAATGAGGACATTAGAGGGTCAGCTCAAGTTGGACGGTTGGGAGACAAAGTCAGAGAGGCGAGATTGCGTTGATTTGGACATGTACAGAGGAGAGATGCTGGGTATATTGGGAGAAAGGTGCTAAGGATAGAGCTGCCAGGGAAGAGGAGAAGAGGAAGGTCTAAGAGAAGGTTTATGGATGTGGTGAGAGGGGACATGCAGGTGATGAGTGTGACAGAGCAAGATGACGAGGACAGAAAGGTATGGAAGAAGATGATTCGCTGTGGCAACACTTAATGGGAGCAGCTAAAAGAAGAAGAAGAGGATTTGAAATGTTCTGTTGAATCAAAACCCAAAAGCAAAGTCAGATATTCTTAAATACAGAATAAGCCAATGACTTTTGTCAGTTTCAAGTGATTTCAGAGACAATTGGGGGGTTGTTGTTTTTTGTGGACGGGGCCAATCTGTGTTTTAATAATTTGTGCTCTTTCTCAGTAAAGGCTGGCATTTTTTTCCTGCTTACTAAAAGCACAACCACAAGTAATTTGAGTGCAAAGTTCAGCCTCACATGTACAAGTCAAACTATAACTAGAAACTCAAGAAATGTTGATTTTTGTTCTTCTGCGCCTAATGCATATTAACACATATTCATCCTTTTCTGTATTTTTCAGTACAAATATCAACTCAACATTGACGGCACCGTTGCTGCCTACAGACTGCCATACCTGCTAGCCGGCGACAGCGTCGTCTTAAAGCAGGACTCCATCTTCTACGAACACTTCTACAATGACTTAAGACCCTGGACGCATTACATTCCTTTGAAAAGTGACTTGAGTGATCTTCTGGAAAAGATTCAGTGGGCAAAAGAAAATGACGAGGAGGTATTATAAACTTTTTAAAGTATCGATCCAAGGTGTGGGTGATAGAGACTGTCAATGACAGTAGTGTCATTTCATTACTGAATTGTACTTTGTAAGAAAATATTATTATTATTATTAATGTATGGTTATCTTTGCTTTTGAAAAGGCCAAGAAAATTGCCAAAAATGCCCAGGAATTTGCCAGAAGCAATCTGATGGGCGATCACATATTCTGCTATTACTTCTTGCTTTTCCAGGTATGCTTATTTACTTTCTCCATGATGTCTCATTGGTCACCAATTCCTTGTTGATTTTCTATTTAGGGTTGATGCTTTGATACCCATGAAGCATTTACCTTATTTTGTCTTTTATCAGATGATGAATGCATCAAATGTTAAACTGTCAATCTAGCCCAGTGTTGGTCCATTTGTTTTCTTAGCTCCACATATCCAGTTTGGTATTGCAGGGGGGCGGGGGGCAATTTGTGTCAAGACAGCAGGAGTGCAAGCAGTGACCAACTTTGGACAAGGTGCCAGTCCTTCACCAAGCCCATGGTTCACATACATGCCCATACACACCCCCCTCCACCACAGGTCCCATTTAGAGTTACACATTAACCAAATACGCAGTCTTTCTGAGGTAGGAGGAAGACCACGCAAGCTCATGTGATTGGTTTGTGTGAAATCCTCACAGAAAGCAACCTGGGCTAGGAATCGAACCCGGGACTCTGGAGAGCTAACCACTGCCCCACTGTGCCACCATCTTAGTGGCGATATGCAGCATTTGTATGGATGGCCCACTTCAAAAGGGTGCTGGTTAAAAATGAAAATCCAATGAAAAATATAAGCAATATTTAAATTCGGAGTCAGTATTATACTGTATGTGACATTAGTGATTAAAGAACGCATTTGATAAGGTGCCACATGAGAGGTTGGGCATCAAAGTAAAAGAAGTGGGAGTTCAGGGTGATGTTTTTAGATGGGTGCAGAATTGGCTCAGACACAGGAAGCAGAGGGTGATGGTGTGAGGAACCTCATCAGAACTGGCCGATGTTAAGAGTGGTGACCAGCAGGGGTCAGTGCTGGGGCCGCTGCTATTTTTAATATATATAAATGATTTAGATAGGAATATAAAGAACAAGCTGGTTAAGTTTGCAGATGATACCAAGATGGGTGGATTAGCAGATAATTTGGAACCCGTTATATCATCACAGAAGGACTTGGATAGCATACAGGCTTGGGCAGATTTGTGGACGATGAAATTTAACGTCAGTAAATGTAAAGAATTACACATAGGAAGTAAAAATGTGAGGTTTGAATACACAATGGGTGGTCGGAAAATCGAGAGTACACCTTATTAGAAGGATTTAGGAGTCGTAGTGGACTCTAAGCTATCGACTGGCAGACAGTGTTCAGAAGCCATTAAGGTGGCTAACAGAATGTCAGGTTATATAGCGCCTTGACGTGTGGAGTACAAGTCACAGGAGGTTCTGCTCAAGCTTTATAACACACTGGTGAGGCCTCATCCGGGTGTCCTGTATGCAGTTTGGGTCTCCATAAGGACATAGCAGCACAAGAGAAGGTCCAGAGAGGAGCGCCTAGGCTGATTCAGGGCTACAGGGGATGAGTTATAAGGAAAGATTCAAAGAGCTGAGCCTTTACAGAGGAGACCTGACTGAAGTGTTTGAAATTATGAAGGAAATTAGTCCAGTGGATCGAGATGAAGACTTTAAAGTGAGTTCATCAAGAACACGGGGACACAGTTGGAAACTTCCATCCATTATCCAACCTGCTATGTCCTAACTACAGGGTCACGGGGGTCTGCTGGAGCCAATCCCAGCCAACACAGGGCACAAGGCAGGAAACAAACCCCAGGCAGGGCGCCAGCCCACCGCAGGGCGCACACACCCAGCACACATTAGGGACAATTTAGGATCGCCAATCCACCTAACCTGCATGTCTTTGGACTGTGGGAGGAAACCCACGCAGACACGGGGAGAACATGCAAACTCCACGCAGGGAGGACCCGGGAAGCGAACCCGGGTCTCTTTACTGCGAGGCAGTAGCGTTACCACTGCGCCACCGTGCCGCCCTGTTGGAAACTTGTTAAGGGTAAATTTCGCACAAATGTTAGAAAGTTTTTCTTTACACAGATTACAAAACACAGAACAAGATGTTACTATCCTTGTGCAAGCACGTACAATAGGTTCAGTTACGCTTGTCGGTGAATGGTAGACTTAGAGAAGTTTTCCAGAATATTGGGACGTATCATCAGTAGTGTTCCTCTGGCTCATGGGGTGTTTCAGCCTTTCACACTATACACCCTCACCAGAGGCAGCCAGCTATAGGGTGATCAGCTCTAAACGTGCGTCCCACTCCCAATTAGTCATTTGGTGCCAAATGACTGACATCTCATGAACCTATGTATGGCAGCCTAAGTTTGTTACTTGGGGGTCCAACAGGGGATAGTCCTCTTCATCCAAAGCCACTGGCTACTTCTTTCCGCTGCCTCTGATGCAGCTTTGATGGCTGCGCGCTGGCTGTGGCCCCTAATTCCCAGGTCCCTAAGCAGTTTGACGGTAGATGTTGCCACAAACCCTCTGCATCCAACTTCCACTGGGCGAACCTCCGTGGTCCAGCCGCGATGTTGCGCTTCAGCAGCCAACTCGGCATAGCGTAGATATTTCCGCTCGTATGCCTCATCCACGGATCCTCCCAGGGTACGGTGAGCTCGATAATGTAACCCTTCCTTAAGGAAGGGGACCAGAGCACCATGTCAGGTCTCAAGGTAGTAGAGGCAATCTCCGGAGGAAACGCCAACTGTTGGCCAATATCTACCAGCAGTTTCCAGTCACGTGCTAAGTGTGTGGAGTTGCTCCTGGTAACTGTAGCCCCTTCTTGGACAAAGGCAATCGTCCATGGGTGATTAGATATTGGTGGTGAAAGGGCATTGATGAAAGGTTTTTCCTCCATTGTGGACGCAAGGCTCTTTAGGACCTGGTTGTGGTGCCAAGTGTATCGCCCTTGGGTGAGACTGGTCTTACACCTTGTGAGTATATGTCGGAGGGAGGCTGCCCTGGAGCAAAGGGCACACCCTGGATCTTCACCAATCCACTGATGGAGATTGGTTGGTGTTGGCAGGACGTCATAAGTGGCTCTGATGGTAAAGCTCAGACTCCTCGTCTCCATGGCCCACACATCGTTCCAGCTAAGCCTCCTCGACTGTCCCACCGTGTCCACTGCCCCTGTTTGCCAAGGGAGACTGCCTTCGCCCACCTTGCAGCCTCCTCCTGACGACGTACTTCCTCCACCACCATCCTCCTCCGTGCTTGAGCAGTGGCTTTATTCCAGGCTGGGCGGCTAGTTGTAAAGCCAAGGCCTCCTCTCCCATGCTGAACATTCCCCATGATGTCAGCATATCTGAGAGCTGATATTGCCTCCTTCACCGCTGCTGCTGGTCTCCATTTTCACCCAGTAACCAAGGTTGGTGCGTTGCTCCTCAACACATTGTCCTGAGAATCATTCAATGTCATCTGCAGTCGTGTTTTAGTGCACTTGTACTCCTCTGTGAGGCTGGTGAAGGGCAGCTTGAGGACGCTGTCACCGTAGAGGCCTGTGGTGGTAAGGCTCCGTGGAACACCAAGCCACTTTTTAATGTAGGCTGTGACTCCTCTTTCCAGCTTCTCTACTATTGAGATGGGGACCTCATAAACTGAAAGGGGCCACAACGTCCGGGTAGGAGACCAAACTGGAAGCACCAGGTCTTTAATTTCCCAGGTAGCTGGGTGCTGTTGATGGACCGAAGACCAGCATTAATGTCCTTGCGCAGTTGTTTCACCTGGTCTCTGTCTTTCAGGCTTGCATCATAGCACCTTCCGAGGCTCTTTACAGGCTGTTCCGATACTGTGGGGATTGGCTCATCTCCGATGAAGAACCTCTGCTCAGCAAGCACTCCCTTTACCACTGAGATGCTGCGTGACTTAAATGGCTTTACCTTCATCCGGGCCCAACTGATATTCTCCTCCAGTTTTCTGAGAATTCTCCTGGCGCATGGGACGGTGGTAGTTAAGGTGGTAATGTCATCCATGTAGGCTCTGAGGGGAGGAAGGCACAGAGAAGAGCCAACTCGTTGCTCCCCCACGACCCATTTTGAGGCTCGAATGATGATCTCCATTGCCATGGTAAACACCAAGGGAGAGACTGTGCATCCAGCCGTGATGCCTACCTCCAAGCACTGCCATGAAGTTGTAAATGCCGGAGTTGAAAAGCAGAACTGCAAGTCCTGAAAGTAGGCTTTAACCAAAGTTGTGATGATGTCTGGGATGTTGAAGAAGCTGAACGCAGACCAAAGGAGCACGTGGGGCACAGAGCCAAAGGCATTAGCAAGGTCCAAAAAGGTTACGTGATAGACACTTGGAGTAGGCAACCAAGTAGTGTGGTAGACAGTAAGACTTTAGGGACTTTCAAAACTCGACTTGATGATGAGGACTTGCGAGCTTTGTTGGGCTGAATGGCCTGCTCTCGTCTAGAGTGTTCTAATGTTATAAAACAAAGAGAAGAGGAGGGTCTTCAGCCTTAAGGGCAAAACAGACGTGAAATGAGCACACCACAGACAGGAATAGACAGAAGTTTACTTGTCCCCAGGGGTAAATTTTGGCTTGTTACAGAAGCTCTTTAAATAAATAGATACATAAATAGGTACCGTATATACTCGCATTTAAATTCTCTCGTGGATAAGTGGGGACTTGATTTTACCGTATAATTTCTGGTATTTTATAATGTTGGTCGTAAAAGTTGAATGCGGAAAACTCACGCTATTGGTCCAAGAGATCACGATATGCTTACGCCCACCTGAGAGAATAACCACCGGGCACACGGCCTTTTTTCTTCTACGTATTGTGCCTACGTCACCACACGGTGATACCCAAACTATTCTGAAGCGACATTTGCACTGTTTTGTGTTTTTTGTATCTCACACCCTCATACACCTTTTATCGTAAGAGCATCCCTTATCTACGATGGAGCGTTCGATCAGAAGAAAATATGAAGCTGGTTTTAAATTAAACGTCGTTGAAGTGGCGAAAGAAATTGGTAACTGCGCAACAAAATTTGATGCGTCTGAGAAACTGGTGCGAGGCAAGAAGGAAAAAATGTTAAAAATTGTGTCATATTTTTGAACGGGCGTATAAATCAGGGTCTGATTTTTATGATCGATTTTTCAGGTTTCAAGACCTGACTTATACGTGAGTATATACGGTAGATTCACACACCAGGAGGACTATAAGGCAAGAAAATTAAAAAGAAAGCATTCCTGTTGGTATAAAGGACCCTCTGTCACTTTTCTTGACACACTTCTGCTGAATAATTCATTGTCTGAAAGTCCTCAGTGTTCGTGTGTCACACAGAGAGGATGTGCAGCATTGTTCATAATGGCACTCAGATTTATTTTAATTTTCTACTTTGTTACGACCTCCGAGGGGGTCCACAGTGTGTCCGATAACCGAGCCTGCCTTCTTAATCGGCTTGTCGATTTGGTGGGCCTCTCTTGAGGTGATGTTTATGGCCCATGTCACCACACTGGCTTTCACTGAAATGTAAAAGATGTCACTCTTCTCACTGAAGGAACGCATTTTCCTAAGAAAGAAGAGCCTGCTCTGCCCATTCTTCTCCAGTTCCGCTGTGTTACGAGACCAGTCCAGCCTGTCATTGATGTGGACCCCCAAGTACTTGTAGCAGTGTCCCATGAGAGCAGAGTATTTATTCTCTTGACATGATGTCAACAGCCCAGCACACCACACTAGCCATCCTTGAGTTGTAGGAGATGGTGAAGGACATCACTACCCACGTTAAAGGAATGCAGACTCCTGTGGATAAAGAGTCTTCTCTGCCCTTTCTTCTGTAGTTTCTCTTTGTTCCAAGACCACTCCAACTTGTCATTGATGTGGACCACCTCTACACCCACTCTTTGAGTAATGACTGGACATAGAGGCTGTTTGGTGCAGCAAAATGCTAAGATGAAGACGATTCTCAAAGTTCTCCCCCTGACTCCTCTCCTCTGTCTCATCCCCCTTATCAATACCCCCATAACTGCAGAATCATCTGAGAATTTCTGCAAGTGACCTGACCTGCTATTATATTTCTAGTCTGAGGTGTACAGAGTGAAGAGTAAAGCAGACAGGCCTGTGCCTTGTGGTGCTCCAGTGTTACTCACACAGTCCTTGAATCTCACTGATGGTGGTCTGCCCCACAGATAGTCCGTCATCCAGGACACCCTCCTGCATATCTCTGAGCTGAACCCTTAACAGGGATGGCTGGATGGTATTGGAGGTACTAGAGAAATTCAAAAACATCATCCTCACAGTGCTACCATCTTTACTCAGGTGGGAATAAGCCTTGAGGAACAGACTGATAATGGCTTCCTCCACATCAGGCAGACTGCTGTGGGTCCAGGTGGGCTATTGCAGGAAGACTTGTACAGTCTGGGACCAGCCTCTCAAAGGTCTTCGTGATGTGAGTCATGAGGTGAAGAGGCGCCCACCTTACAATTAAGGCAGTGGCACTTTCTGCAGCCTTAGTGACACACTGAACTGGTGACAGAGGACACCACAAAGTTGGTCAGCACAGAACTCAAGGACTGATTCCATCTGCTCCCGCAGCTTTTCCGGGGTGTATCTTCCTCAGTTGTCTCCTTACTTGGTCTTCAGTTAAGGACAGAATCCACCAAGATGAAGGAGTATTCACAGGCAGCAGGGCATTTTGGGTTTTAAATCATTTATTTAACAGGGGCTCATAAGTCTATCTGTGACGACTGTGCCCACATTCATTCATTTTCTTGGCTAGTTGGTTTCTACAGAGGGTGCTAGAGGGTTTTAGTGGCAAAGTCAGAGAGGCGAGATTGCATTGGTTTGGACATGTGCAGAGGAGAGATGAGGGTTATATTGGGAGAAGGGTGCTAAGGACAGAGCTGCCAGGGAAGAGGAGAAGAGGAAGGCCTAAGAGAAGGTTTATGGATATAGTAAGGTGTTGGGTGTGAAAGAGCAAGATGGAGAGGACAGGAAGAGATGGAAAAAGTTATCTGCTGTGGCGACCGTAATGGGAGCAGCCAAAAGAAGAATGAGGTTAGGAGGGTTTTGTTATTCCACTAAGAGTTAACCCACCGTGACCAGTAGGGGACACCACTGAGCCCCCCAAGCTCCGAACACACCTCGGTTTCAAATAAAGATTTTAGTTTTCAAAAATCCTTCTCACAGGCTTCTCTCAAAAGTTAAACAAGCACAAAATACAAGCCTTTCCTTTCCATCCTCTTAGACCTGACTCTGACTCCCTGACGTTGAGGCTTCTGAACCCCTTTTATGCCAAACTCTGGGGTACTTCCGTTGTTACAGCACTACACATTGTAAAGACTTCTGGGTCAGGCGAAAGTCCCTTAAAGCAGGGGTGGTCTCTTCCTACAGTCCCTACCCCATGGCAGCACCTGTGGAACCTAAGAAGGTTGTCCAACGGGACTACAATTCCCAGCATGCCCTGCAGGTATCCATGCAGGTACCATCACCCTGGGAGACTGCCACCTGTTGTATCGGGGGAGCAAATAGTCCATGGGAGTGGTCTCTCCCTGACCTTCCATTAAACTGGGCAGGTAAGGAACCTTGAACCATCCCAGCCGGGATGCCAGTCCATGCTTGGTGTCCATGACACCACTAAGGGTTTTTATTTTTCCGTCACACCAGCAGGTCCTACAGTTAGATAAGATCTCACTTTTTCCGTTCTAACAATTTGTTTATACAGATAGCATTTTTCTTGGTTGTCCAGGACAGACATTTATGTTTGAAACATCAATAAACAAAAAAAAGACACTCTGAAGAACTCCATAATTACGTAACTTTAGAGGAGCCTTGATATAAAGTCATTAAATGGAGTTTTATCTGCTGAGATGCAATAAAAACATTCAGTTGTCCTTGAGATAATTACACATGGCAGGAGGAGAAATGAGATTTCACAATAAACAGTAGCGATCAGGCTACCCTCGTTACGTGATAACATAGCCGCCTTAGACTTTGTAGGTTCTGGCTTATTAAAAAGATATAATCCTGGCACAGTGCGGGGGCTTCTAGTGATTTAGCCCCCAGTCTCACGTGGCTAGCAGCTGATTTTAGAGAGCCCCCCTCCCTGACCGTGTCCAATGGACTTTGGCATCCAGCACCTGATCTTCGTGAGTCCACTCTCCCATTCTGCCTTCTGACACGTATGGATGACCGTGAAAAAACTCCACGGGGATCTGCCAGCACCCGACCCCCTCGTCCCCGCCCTGTCTCTTTTCCATCTAACATATATAGGCTGGTCCAGATGTAATTATGCAATTTTCATTATGCTATAAATTATTAAATTTATTACATAGAAAATCACCCGGAAAATCCCGGACAATCGTGAAGTGTACAAACTGACGACATGAAGAATCGTCTTCGCGCCAAACTGGAATCGTCCCCACATAAATCAAAGTCATCCAGACGATCTGGATCTGCATAATTAGATCTGGACCACCCTGTATATTAGACATCCTTATCATGGTGGTGGGGTGGGGTGGGTGTGTAAACCCTTAATAAGTAGAGAAGCTTAGTGACACCTCTGGCCCTACGCTTCCTACTTATGAGTTATCTTTTCCACTACCGGGGTATTTGATTTTATAGTCACTTCTTGTGGATGTTAGCCAGCAGAAGACCTCTTAGCCGTCATGTCAGCTCTACATTTATGAATATACAAAAAGCTGATTGTTTTATGATTTTAATAGAGGCGTTTTGCAAGTTTGGCTAGAAACTGGCTGAGCTTTGTATTTCATTATGGAACAATTTTCAGCATCACTCGCATTCTACAGTTTGCTCCGCTGTGAAAAACCCTTATGGTAGTTGTAGTGCCCTCCATAATATTTGGGAGAAAGACGCATCTTTCCTTGATTTTCCCCACAGTATAAAATTGCAAATCAATTAATTCAGACATCATTAAACGGCACTTTATCCATCCACCTCCGCTTTTGTCTCTTTCACTTTCTGTTCCCCTGGACTTCCATTCCCATCATTCTTTTCCCCACATACACCTTGTCTCTTCTCATCAAATATCCACACCACTTCCATCTACTTGCCTCTACTTTCTTTCCCACTTGTGTTGCACCTCTGATTGTCTCATTTCTTTGTAACTCCACACGTCCGTCTCAACCTTCTCATTTCTGCCACATTCAACTTCTCCTGTGCTCCACTTTACTGCTCCTGTCTCCGCTCCAGACATCATGGCTGGTTTTACCACAGCCTTTAAAACCTTCCCTTTGACCTTCACCTTAATTCTTCCATCACACAACACTCCTGATACTTTCTTCCCATTGTTCCATACTCACTGTACTCCGTGGGTTATCTCTGCATCTAATTCTCCATCTTGAGTTGCCACCGATCCTAGGCATTTAAACTTCTTCACTCTTTTCAGTATCTCTCCCTGCAAACCTAACTTCTGAATCCTGATCACCATTAAACTTCACATATTCTGTCTTCTTCATCCTGTTATTCTTCAACCCTCAGTCTCCCAAAGCCCTTCTCTATTCTTCCATCTTCCTTTCCATTTCCTCCTTTCTTGTACTTCACAACACAAAGTCCTCAGCAAAAATAAGCACCAGGAGGATTGGTCTTTTACCCATGATTCAACACAACCATAACCAGATCAAAAGTTTTAAGAATGACCCAAGTGTTGGTTTTCACAAAGTTTGCTCCTTCAGTATTTTTAGATCTTTTGTCAGATGTTTCTCTGGAATACTGAAGTAGAATTACGAGCAGTTCAGAAGTTTCAAAGGCTTTGATTGACAATGACATGAAGTTTATACAGAGAGTCCATATTTGCAGTGTTGGTTGGCCCTTCTTTCTTTTTCAAGACCTCTGCAATTCACCCTGGCAGGCTGTCTGTCAATCAACTGCTGGGCCAAATCCTGACTGATGGCAGCCACCCATTCTTGCAGAATCAATGCTTGGAGTTTGACAGAATTAGTGGGTTTTTGTTTGTCCACCCGCTTCTTGACCACAAGTTCTCAATGGGATTAAGGACGATGTTTTGTTCCCTGAGCCACTTAGTTGTCACTTTTGCCTTATGGCCTGATGCTCCATCATTGTTTCTGTCCAAACTGTTCTTGGATGGTCAGCAGAAGTTGCTCTCAGAGGATGTTTTGGTCCCATTCTTTATTCATGGCTCGGGATCAGGGCACCACCAGTGCAAAGCTTGCTCAGGAATGGCAGTAGGCAGAGGATGGTCTGGTGGGTGTCAAGAAGGGCAGCAAAGAAGCCAAGAAAAACACACAGGTGCAGTGGTAGTGCTGCTGCTTTGCAGTAAGGAGACTGTGGAAGATTGTGGGTTCGCTTCCCCCTGTGTGGATAGCGCTTTGAGTACTGAGAAAAGCGCTATATAAATGTAATAAATTATTATTATTATTATTAAAAACATCAGGGACAGACTGATATTCTGGGATTGGACTGCTGGGGGGAAAAGTCCTTTTCTCTGATGAATCTCCTTTCTGATTGTTTGGGGCATCCGGAAAAAAGAAAAGGTGAGCGGCGCTACCATCAGTCCCATGTCATGCCAACAGTGAAGCATCCTGAGACCATTCATGTCACGTGGGGTTGCTTCTCACTCCCAATTTTGCCTAAGAACACAGCCATGAATAAAGAATGGGACCAAAACATCCTCCGAGAGCAACTTCTACCAAAAATCCAAGAACAGTTTGGTGACCAATAAAGATGGAGCACCAGGCCATAAGGCAAATGTGAGAACAAAGTGGCTCGGGGAAGCAAACATTGAAATTTTGTGTCCATGGCAAGGAAACTCCCCAGACCTTAATCCCATTGAGAACTTGTGGTCAATCCTCAAGAGCCGGGTGGACAAACAAAAACCCATCAATTCTGACACGCTCCAAGCATTGATTCTGCAAGAATGGGCAGCTGCCATCAGTTAGGATTGGGCCCAGAAGTTGATTGCCAGACAGCCTGCCAGGGTGAATTGCAGAGGTCTTGAAAAAGAAAGAAGGGCCAACACTGCAAATATGGACTCTTTGCCTAAACTTCATGTCATTGTCAATCAAAGCCTTTGAAACTTCTGAAATGCTTGTAATTCTCCTTCAGTATACCACAGAAACATCTGACAAAAAGATCTAAAAACACTGAAGCAGCAAACTTTGTGAAAATTAATATTTTTGTCGTTCTCAAAACTTTTGACCATGGCTGTAGCTAAGGAGTTCAAGAAGATCCCTAGTGGAATCTTGTCTTCACCCCAATACTGCTTTTAACCTGAGTCTTCACTCTCTCAAACTTATCATGGACAATTGTCACATACTTCTCTGGTCCTCCTTTCTGTCTCATGCACCTCCAGGACCTCTTGACATGACACTCCTTCATTAGCCTTCTTCTCCAAATCAATGACACCATAGGCAACCCCTACTGCATTTTCTAAAGCTTCTCTATGAGGTGTCTCAATGCAAAGACTGCATCAGTTGTTCCTCTCCCTGGCCTAAAACCAAGCTGCCCTCCTACTATGGTGTTCTCTTCCCCAGGGCTATGGAGTTGGTACACAAAACCTCCAGTTGTGTCTCATCTGTCCAAAGGACATTCTTCTCCCAGAGGCATTGTGGCTTGTCATTGTACATTTTAACAAATTCCAGACTGACTTTTTAATGCGGAGAACTTCTGGGTTTTCATCCATTGAGCCCACTGTCACTTAAAAAGTGACAGATGGTGCGATCAGACACTGGAGTTCAGCTTGTATCTCTTTGTCAGTTGTCTTTGGCTTTTTGTCAGCCATTCTCACTCTCCTTTTGCCCATTCTGGGGTCGATTTGCCTCTTGCGGCCACACCCAAGGAGGTGGTCTACAGTCCCATGGACCTCCAACTTCTTCATAATATTTGTGACTGTTGCCACAGGACCATCAAGCTGCTTGTTGATGGTCTCCTAGCCTTTGTCTTTCACATGCTGGTCTCCTCAGACAACTCCCCCCTTTGCTTTCTCTGTGTGGGACACACGATGACACCAAACAGCAGAGTGACGACTTTTCTCCATTTAAATCTGCCGATTGTCCGATTGGAGACGTGTGTGATATGACTTCAAGAACACAGCAAGTTTGAAAAATGACTCGAATCCAGTAATTGGGGGTCTTTTCTAGTGTGTGCAGGCCATTTTAGAAGATCTTTGTAGAATAAGCGACACTTGATGTCTTGTCACACTTGCTTTTGTTTAACTTGATGACATCTCAAAGGCATGCAGGGACACAGGGGACAATCACATTTCATTTTGTCACTCCTCAGGGGGCATACAGCACTTTTTTTTTCAATGAGTTGCTAGGGCACCGGCACATTTGTTCCCGTCTGTAAGTAAAGATCGATACACTTTGTGCATATGTGGCATGTAATGTTTTAATCTTTGACGTTAAGTTTTCATGGAAAACTAAAATGCAAGAATGCTCAAAAGCCGACACAAAATGAAATACTTTTAATGACAACACCGCAGAATACCAGGAGAACATTTAGAGCGGCTGCTGTGTATCTATCTCTTTGGCAAGGTGTAAGCTTTATAACTTGTAAGGAACGTTATGGTAGACTGTTCCAGGCAATTTAATGACTGCCCTTGATGGTGCCATAATTAATGTTTAAACATGGCCATTTTAACTTTGGTTTATAATGACGCAAGAGCCACTGTTAAATAAAATCCAAGTTATGATCGGTGCGAACGGGTTACAGTATTAGACGCTTCACTCAAAAAGACGCCAATTGTTTTAGCCTGATTCTTGTCCAATACAGACAAGCCCAAAATCTGTCCAATCAGGGTAGAGAGTAGTGTTTTTTTTTGGGGTGGGGGATTTTTTGCCCCTACTAACAGAAATGCAAGGACATTTTTGAAACAAATGGGAATATTTTGCACAATATACAAAATAATATTTTACCTTCTCAGGACAGTGAGAGAGACTCCTTTATCCTTTAATACAGGGGTCTCAGACTCCAGTCCAGGAGGGCCGCAGTGGCTGCAGGTTTTCATTCTAACCCTTATTCTTAATTAGTGACCTGTTTTTGCTGCTAATTCACTTCTTTTGAATTCATTTTATTTGACTTGTTCTTGAAGACTCCAACCCCTTAGTTGTTTCTTTTTTTCCTTAATTAGCAGCCAAACAATAATGAGATGAGCCACAGCCAAAAATGAGCCAAAACAACTGGTGTCCATCATGCAATAGGTCTCAGGAATGTTGATCTGCTCAGATCCCCAAAACGTTTTACCAGTGCTCTCAAAAAAGAGAAAATCAACAATTGCAGAAATGTCTGCTATGGCACAATAAGAGCAACAAGCCATGGAATTAAAGAACGGGTTTAATTAATGACGTGACTCGCACACCTGATTAAGCAACCGGTTGGAGTGAAATTGGTTGGAGTTTGAAGGCCGGACTTTTGTTGGCTCACTCACGTCACATTTCATTTTTGTTTAAGGAAAGACATGAAGCAATTCAGAGGAACAAATCTTACAACACAAGTCAATTAAAATGAATTCAAAAGAAGTTAATTAGCAGCAAAAACGGGTCACTAATTAAGAAAAAGGTGAGAATGAAAACCTGCAGCCACTGTGGCCCTCTAGGGCTGGAGTTTGAGATCCCTGCCTTAATGGCTGGAAAAATGACAAATAAAGTAGTTTATAGGTTCATCCATCCATCTATTATCCAACCCGCTATATCCTAATACAGGGTCATGGGGGTCTGCTGGAGCCAATCTCAGCCAGCACAGGGTGTAAGGCAGGAACAAATTCCCAGGCAGGGTGCCAGCCCATCACAGGGTACACACAAACCAAGCACACACACTAAGGACAATTTAGCATCGCCAATGCACCTAACCTGCATGTCTTTGGACTGTGGGAGGAAACCCACGCAGACACGGGGAGAACATGCAAACTCCACGCAGGGAGGACCCGGGAAATGAACCCAGACGGGTCTCCTTACTGCGAGGCAGCAGCGCTACCCACTACGCCACCGTGCCGCCCGTTTATAGTTTCAGTTTTCTTCTTTTTATTACAAACGTCAAAACATAAGAAACGACTTTGTAAATGAAGCAGTGTATAGATTCAACTTCCTCTCTTTGTATCAAAATAAATTGTCTAATGTAAGCAATATGCAGTGTACTGACCCGATCATAGGAGATTGTGATTCATAGAAGACCCTGGCAGACAAAGTGTTTCAGACTGTGGAGCATTTTGCTAAAAATGAAGACACAGCAGACGCTGTGCATTTGTCATTCCAATCAGCCACAAACATTAGTACAACATTTACAAATCCCATAACCATATGGCATACAACAGAACAACAACATTTATTTATACAGCACATTTTCATACAAAAAGTAGCTCAAAGTGCTTTACATAATGAAGAATAGAAAAATAAAAGACACAGTAAGAAAATAAGTCAACATTAATTAACAGAGAATAAGAGTAAGGTCCAATGGCCAGGGTGGACAGAAAAAACAAAAAAAAAAACTCCAGACGGCTGGAGAAAAAAATAAAATCTTTAGGGATTCCAGACCATGAGTCCACCCAGTCCCCTCTGGGCATTCTACCTAACATAAATGAAACAGTCCTCTTTGTATTTAGGGTTTTCATGGAAGGACCTGATGATGATGGTCACGTGGACTTCTGGCTTTCAGTCCATCAATGTTGGAGCATCATGATGCTTTGACTAGGTGGTGGTGCACCACCACAAAGAAACCGGAAAAAGAAACAGAAGAGAGAGCAGGGGTCAGTACGGATTTTAGAGCCACCATGAATAGTTATTATGATGAATTGAACGTACACAGTATCAGGATTAAGTTAAAGTGAAGTTATGAAAAGGCCAGAGATACATCGATTGCATTTATCTTTCCAGCAGATGGCGCATCACAAACATTAACACTGCTTTATATGGACTCTTGAACCTGTGACTTCTTCATAATGTTTTTAACTGTAAAAGTCGAAAACAACGGGAGACAAAAACCAATTTAAAGTAAAAAGCAATTTCTTTATTCTTGGTGGCAGAGAGGCTTCAAACCCTGTCACCAGACCATCAGCCTGTCAGCTGGAGGGAGAGACTTCCTTTTAATACTCAAGTTCATTGACAAGAAAGAAAAAAAGAGGAAAGAAAAAGGAGGAAACGTAGCAGTTCATCTTGAGGTTATTACATGGATTGCTAAAGCCCCTATCCACATCCTGAATTTGTACGTTGCAGAGAAACACTGTTTTTACAGATAAAGCATTTTCAGCATTTTCACAGTTTTAGGAAATACACTTCTGCTAGTTTGCATGTACATAAGTCCAGTTACAGCAAGTTTTTTTCCTAACGGTTATAGGGTGTATGCAACTCAGCGGTTTAGACAATGCTCACTTCCTTATACTTTCTTTGCATTGCCCATAAAATGTCAAGGGTTATATAAAGGTTGGTTCAGTACATTACATTAGTTACTTACAGCTTATTACTTATAGCTTTAGTATCTGCATTAGATTACAATTGTTCAGTTAGCTTAGCACATTCTTATTTAATACTAGGGGGTTTCGCCCCCTGCTCACTTCGCTCGCCAACCCCTGTGTTTGGTTAATAGGATATACAATTTATTTATTTATTTTTTTCTTTTGCATTGTTTCAATTTCATTATTTGCACTTTAACTTAAAGGCTTCATTAAAAGCAATATTTTTTGGAGACACATTGTGACAACGCAACATATAACTGCCCGTGAGTGAATATTGTTTCTGTTTCTCTAATAAATAATCCGCCTTTTTCTAATGTTTGTCCCTGTGATTTATTGATTGTCATAGCTAAACTGTAAACATTTTAATATGAATGGCATATCACGATCTCCTTTGGTGTCTTAATGTTATTCACGGAATATATACATTACCTTTCTTTTTGCTTGTTAAAATTTGCATCGCTTCTCCATGATCATAAATACACACCTGACCGAATTGTGCATTCTTTAAAATTCAACTTGTCATTGCTTTAACTGTTGCAGGACCACAGATTCTCATAGCGTGTGGTCTATTGTTGTGTAAATCTACGTTTTGTGCATTGAATGATGCGAATGCGAAAAGGCTTTGTTGCCTACTCTTTGCCTTTTGTTTCTGATCTCGACTTGTCCTGCTCTTTTTTCAATTACACCGGTTCTGATGATTAATCACCTTTTGTTTTTGCGGTAATGCGATCTTTACTATCTTTTTTTGATACTGTAGCGACTGACATAATAAAGTGTCACAAAAGTTTTACTTGAACAATCGCTGACTTCATAACCCCAAACACAACTTTCTAGCACCTTCTCCGATCCCTCATCCCCCGGGTCTCGCTAACCACATCAATCAATACCCCGCTCTCAGTCTTCCATGCTGTACTCCGCCCTCCCTCAAACGGACCAATCAGTCACTTAAAACCAAAAAGGCCTCAACCCGGCTGGGACGTTACAATATTTACGAATTTTACTGCTTTCATAGTCTGTACCTTTCTCTGTGTGTGTATTGTGCCATCGTTTGTTTGAGCCTTTCGAATTCCATTGCTTTCATAATCTCTTATCTGCCTTTTTTTCTCTCCAATGCCTTTGGGTCTCTATTCTCCGTATTGTCATTATACGCTTTATATGTGCTGAGAGCACCGGATCTGTGTGTGCTACATGCTTTTACACGACTGACTGTTTTTTGATGGGTGTGCTCTTATATGATATCTTTTGTAAGTAGGGCGTGTCTTTCAATAATCTCATGTTCCACGTCCCCGCGAGACGGCCCTGGGACAATCTCTTGGCACCAAGTCTCATGTTTATGGTCCCTGCGCAGTCTCTCTTATCTCGCTGGTCTTTTAAATGTCTACCGAGAACTTCCGAGAAGATCACGTACCATCGCCTTGCTTTTGCTTTCCAGGTTTTCTTTTTATAATAGAGAAACATAAGTGTCACGCTTCTTATAGTTCTATTAGCATCATACTTTTATTATTTGGAAAGACTGACGCACCTTAATTCTAAATATTCATTTTCGCTGTTGTCACAGGAAAATCAAGCTGCCTGGAGATGGTGGTTTTCTAGCCTTTGGCTTTCACATGCCTGTCTATCGTTTTCTTTCTGATCTCCTCCGTCAACTCGCTCCTTGGCTTTCTCTGGTCCGCGTTCAGTGTGGGATACACAATTGACACCAAACAGCAGGGTGACGACTTTTCTCCATTTAAATTCCACGATTGGAGACAACAACACCACCATTTATTTCTAGAGTACATTTTCATACAAATGGTGCTTTACAAGATGAAGAAAGTAGTACTAGGGTGTTGTACCGTGTTAGCCATTATGAATGTAGAGAAGAGCCAAGCAAAATGACCCCTTTTATTGGCTAACTAAAAAGATTACAATATGCAAGCTTTCGAGGCAACTCAGGCCCCTTCTTCAGGCGAGATGTAATCAGATGAAGATGAAGAAAGAAAAATATAAAAATAAGATTAAGCAATACTAAGTAACAAACAATAAAATAAGGTCTGATGGCCAGGAGGACAGAAAAAAACAACAAAAAAAAAAACTCTGGTAGGGCTGGAGGAAAAAAAAAAAATGAAATCTGCAGGGGGTCCGAGGCCACAAGACCCCCTGACCAGTCCCCACTGGAAATTCTACCTAACATCAATGACCTCAATCAGTCCTCAGGGTTTTCAGGCGTCACGTTGAAGAATTAGATGATGAGGGTCACGTGGACCTCTGGCCTTCAATCCATCAATGTAGGGACTGCATGGTGCCCTGATCAGGTGGTGGGGGCGCAGATTGGCACCACAGAAAACCGGAAAAAAGAACAGCAGAGAAAATAGGGGTTAGTACGGATTGTGGAGATACGATAAAAATGATAATTCAATGGACATACAGAATATCAGGGTTACACTAAAATGAAGCTTTGAGAAAGCCATGTTACAATAATGAGTCTTTAGCAGTTTTTTTTAAAGTGCTGCACTGTATTAGCCTGGTGAATTTCTATCAGTAAACTCATATTCCAGATTTTAGGTGCAGAAGAGCAGAAGGCCGCCCGCCTCACCACTTCTTTTAAGTTTAACTCTTGGAGACGTGTGTGGTACAAATTCAAGAAAACAGCACGTTTGAAAGATCTTTTCTAGGGGTCTCAATAAATGTGTCCGGGCCGTTTATTTTGAAGAAGCAACACTTGATCTCTTGTCACACTTGCTTTGCTTTACTGTCAGTGACAACTCAAAGGCACGTCGGTACACAGGGGGCAATGGCTTTTCGTTTTGTCACTTTTCAGGGGGCAGAGAGCACTTTTTCAATGAGCTGGAAGGGGCCGACACATCTGTCCACTTCTGTAAATTGAGATTTGGATAGTGGCAGTGTACTGTACAAATCAAAGCATTGCCACATAATGTGACTAATAAATGTTCCCTAATTGCACAATCATCACAAAGATATGCCAGGATGTAAGTACAAAGGAATGCTCCAATGGTGCTGAAGTGACAGATTTATTGAACTGTGTTTCAGGAGTACGCCGGTTTACAAGTGAATGAACCAAAGGTGAGAGATGGGATGGAAGTCGTGGAGCAGCCAAAGGACGACCTTTTCCCCTGTGCCTGTCCAACAGAGCTGGTATGTTGTAACCCCCTAAAGTTATCATGGTTACCAAAGCGTGGGCTGGTAGCCTTGCAGATCTTATGGTTGACATGTGCTATTATTACATTTCCTTTCAGGGAGTGAATGTATAAAGATAATCAATAAAGAAGTAAAAGCTGTAGATACAGTACATGTAAAACCAGACACAGACTTCTGTTTGATTATCATTATTATTTTATTTATGTCATTGTGAAGTTGGCACACTCATACAAAAATGCCGTTAAATGTTGGTAATTAAATGTTGGCAAGTGCAAACTGCTAAGTGCTGGCTGGCACAAAAATTGTTAATTGAAACACAATTTCTGGAAATAATTGGTGAATACGATTTAGGAATATGCATTGGCCCAACACTGTTATTCTACAGTTCATGGTGCAAAGTCCCTTAAAAGGGTGAATAAAATGGTAGGTTAGTGTCGGGTCAATCTGATTACTTAAAATAAGGATTTCAGTTGCAGTGAGCGGGCGTCACCAGCTTCAGCACTTATTAGGGGCTCCGCACCCCCTGTTAATGCTTTTACTTCAACACATGTGTTAGAAGGAAAGCGAGGAGGAAGGCGGTGATTCCCCTGTGAAGTTTTCATGTAGTTTAAGGTTGGGGGGGGGGGGGTCCCATAAAGTTTTTAGTTTTTGCATTGTAACATCACGGAAAGAAAGGGCAGAACCTGGAAACCGAAGACCATTGGATGGGTTAAGGGAAGGGCACTCAATGGTCAGGGGCTAAAGCCCAGAAGCCCTTTCCATTGTCAACGCCACTGCTTAAGATGTCTCTGTTGGTTGAATCCCCTCCTTCCATTTTACCATCACAGCTGGTGGTGCTAAGCCCGTCAACTGCATGCAATACAATTTATGGACAATTGTTCATACTCCCAACTCTTCATCTCTCTTTCCAAGTGAGTGGGGTTCAGTTGAGGATTTGGTGGATGATCACCAGGATCCCCCTCTCAAAATCTAAGAATTTAACTGTGCAAACTGAGTTTTGCCAAAAGGAGTATTTTGTCTCTGCACCTGAATGAGTCGTCTTTCCAACTGGAATGCCAGAAACCGTAAATCATGAAAACGGAGCTGCATACTTTGATGTCGTCTCATTTGTGAGACTGAGCAGCGAATCCTTTATGCGGCTTTAGGACATGAGCATCCAACCAACCAACCAACCAACCAATTATAGGACTGAACTGAAAGACAATTTTTGACAGGCTAAGGGATCTGAAGCTCCTTAATAAGGGGTCCACTTTCTGGTATTTGAAATTCTCAGAGGTATCCATCAGTTTTTGATAAAAATATAAGAAAAAAAAATACAGTTGACCCTCAGGTTATGAACAAGGTTCCATCCCTGTCAGCATTTGTAACCCGATTTTGTATGTCAGTCAAAACATCTACTACAAATGTTCAATAATGGTTCTTAATCATGTTAGAAAAATCACAATAACGATGTGGAATGAAACTGACAATTGATCCCTCGGCAGAGATGTGCTGTCATTGTGGA